>JAOXJP010086406.1:0-14824 GCA_025762735.1 Platanus orientalis | reverse complement strand
GCTTTAGACAGAGCGAAATGGCGTAACAGGATTCATGTAGCCGACCCCAAATAGTTGGGATAAGGCTGTTTGTTGTTTGTTGTTTGTTTACTGGTCTATAAGAAAAATGATAATTAGCCGCTTATGCGCTAGGTGGGGGCACCTACAACTTTCTTTTAGGAGATTGTGAATCTTTTTGTTGGATTGATGCTTTTTGTACATATTCTTTTTTCTTTGAACAAAAGCTTTCTAATTAATGATAAATTAAAAAAAAAAACTGTGCTATAACAATGCATAAATGTGCTGTTAAGTATAAAGAAAGGAAAAAAAATATCTAATGACTATAATAATGCATCTCAAGCATATATGTTTCTTAGATAAGACAGACTCTCTCTCTCTCTCTCTCTCTCTCTCTCTCTCTCTCTCTCTCTTCAACTTACAGTTTGATTGAAAGAGAATTAAAATGCAGAGACATAGAATTTCTTTTGCATTAACAAGATCTATTTAGACTGTCTAGAAAATACGCAGTCCCACTACAGCTCCTATTAAAGTTAATTTGGAAAATACAATAATCACGATTTGAACTTGGTGGGGTTTGCATATTAAGTCTTGACATTGATTTTTTTTTTTTTTTTTTTTTTGTGAACTTTGAGCAATCCTAAGGCAATTTACTGGGCCATATCATCCAACATCAAAGGAGCTATTGTGAGCTATCCAGTGGGTTCATTTTTAATAAATATGGAATGAATGCTACTGTTTTGAATATTCTGCATTTGTTTGTGTCGATGGTTACCACTTCAATTGTTTTTTAACATCCTGGCTTCTCTGTCAAATTTGCAGGATAATTATGTTTATTGAAGTCATATGTGCTGGATCTTTTATCAGTCTTTATATTGGTGAGTTAATAGATCTCACTAATTTTAATTGCTCAATTCATGCCAATGACAATTTTAAGAGCTTCTCTTTGGTGAATTGAACGATTTGTTTCCATTCTTTTACTTATAACGAGTACTTTTTTTTTTCCTTTATTTTTCTTTCGTGTTGGTGTAAATTGAGATTATTCTCAACTTATTTTTTTAGGTGAATGCTTCTGAATATCTCTGGTGAAGTCATGATCTGTTATTGTTTTTCTAATCACTGTAGTTATTTTTATCAAACCTTGAACCGCCAATCTACCTAAAACCAATTGTTCAAAGAAGAGGCATCAGAGCAGTACTTCACAGCATGTTTTGTAGGCCCACCTTAGTAACCTATATATGAGGAATTACGTCTAAGGTGTTCACCCCTCAGTAATCTCTCCATAAGGAATAATTACGCTTGGCAGGGTTTGAATTCAAGACATGGAGGCCCTTCTCCCACCGTCTAGCCATTGTTCCACTTACCAATTAGTCATAGGAGAAGGCAAACTCAATTCTTTTACGGTATCCGACATCGCACCCGTATGTCTCTTTCTAGAGTAGTTACAGGGAGTGGCATTGTGGAATCCACCAACAATCCCTCCTACACGATGATGCTCCCACGACTCGAACCCGTGACCCCTGGCTCTAATATGAATTGTCGGACCTTGAGCTGCCAATTTACCTAAAACCAATTGGTCAAAGAAGAGGCATCAGAGCAACACTTTACGGCACATTTCATAGGCCCACCTTAGCAACCTATATATGAGGAATTATGCCTATTCAGCCCCCAGTAATCTCTCCATGAGGAATAGTTATGCTTGACAGGGTTTAAACTTGAGACATGGATGTCCTCCTCACACCCTCCTAGCCATTTTTTCATTCACTAATTGGTCATAGGAGAAGGCAAAATCAAATCTTTTATGGCATTCGACATCGCACCCGCATGCCTCTTTCTAGAGCGGTCACAGGGAAACAATTTTTCCATTTTTTTTATTAAAAAAAATTATAAATATATGCATGCCAATAAAATTTGTATAGAATTCTCGAACTGTAACTAAGATTAGTTGCCTAAAGTGTTTTTACAAAGGAAATTTACTAAATCTTGGGATAAATACCTTTAGAGTTGTTCTTGCAATTAAAGTTTTATAGATGAGTGTGAGGTTGTTAGATTGGGGAGTCAAATGGGGTTGCGAATTTCAGCAAGTTTGATGAGCGTGAGGTCGTTAGGTTGGGGAAGGATCCTTTACCGCTGAACCCTCACATCCTGAGTTGGACGAAAGGAGGCGATACAACATGCATCACATGGTTGGACAAGAGGTACCCCTTATGGAGGCCCAAGCCCAAAAACAATAAGTCCTAGAGATATCTCACATGGGGGGGGGGCATTTTTTTATGTGTAACAAGGCTTTTTGTGCCATTTTATGGGTTTTTGTTAGTATAGGGGCATGCACTTGTAATAAGGCCATGAACCAAAGGGTAGATTAGGAAGTTTTTATTGGGATATTGTTGTCTTTTTATAGAATTTGTAAGACCTTGGAAAGCTGGTTGACAGTCCCTAGGATTCCCCTATTTTTTTGTTTTTTAATTATTTAGTAGTTTAGGAATTAGAGTCTTAAGAGTTTAGAAGTTTCCAATTTTGGAAACTTTCTTAAGGTTTGTAATCCTTTTAAAAGGACCCCACCCCCTTTAATGACATCATCAATAAAAGAGAATATTTTTTTAATGAAGGTTGGCCGTGGACCCCTAGGCTTCCCTCTCTTTCTCCCCTCTTGTCGTGAAACCCACTCCTCTCTTTCTAACGACCCCTTCTTCTTCTTCTTCTTCTTCTTCTTCCTTCTACCTGATTTTCTTTCCTCTTACTATTTCTTTAAATCTCTTATATTTTCCTTAGATAGACCTACCACATAACATCAAAGCTATTGCTTTTGGGAGTCCAAACCCTGCAGAATTGGAGGTATCAATTGATGGTTTCCTAGAGTTAGTTTTGATCAAACTAAAACCATCAAAGATAAGTATTTAACCTTTATTTTCTCAAGGTTTTATTCTTCAGTCTACTCTTCTTTAAATTCTTTAAGAGCCTTTAGAAATTACTTGATGAATTTTTTTCTTGCACTTCAATTTAGGTCTCAATTACTTATTCTGTAACGAATTTTCTGAACCACCATAACCTAAAATCGCCCTCTTCTAAAGACCACCTTCTTCTTTCCTCTTTAAGGATTTGATCCTCTAAAGATCCCCTACTAAACTCCTAATAATCCTTCTCAGACCTCCTTGTATTCCTTGGATTATTGAGCCTAATACCCACACTGTTTTAGAAACCTCCATTAAACAACTTTAATTTTTCTGAAATTTGTATATTTGGGCCATCAATTCTTATCTAAATTGTATGAAATTTAATCCCACCTCAGAATTGATCTGGAAAGTTTTGAAATTTTCTGAGACCTGCCAGGGGTATTTTCATAATTTTCCACTTTTCTGGAAAATCACCCTTTTGCCCCTGATCCGAAAATTGCATATTTTATTTCCATAATTATTATTTTATTATTTGGAGTGTTTTCCATCCACTTCCCACATTAGGAGGGGTGTGTGCCGAAGTGCTGGGCAGATGTCTCCATTGATTGGCTCCCAGATTTCTTCCTGTGGCCCTGATTCTTGGGTTTCGGATTCAATTGGGCGTTATGGTGGATTGAATGTCCTGGTTCAGGATAGCTTCTAGCTGCTGGAAAATTCATCGGGAGAGGAGGTCAAGATGGATGGAGGTCGTGCTGATGTGGTGGAGGTTCCTGACATCCAAGTTCAGACTCTGTATGCTGTTATGAACCCCTCATCCGGTTGATGTGGCTCGTCTGGTGAATGGAGTATGCGTTAAGGATGATTTGTTGGTATATAGATCTAGCTCTCTGGTTACGACTCCTGTTCCTTCCTCACTGCAGTGACAAGACCTGGTGGATGTGACCATTACTTGTGAACTGCCTGTCAACGATTTGATTGCCCTTGTCATTGATTCGTCCCAGGTGGTGGAGGATTGCCCCCAGAGGAGGAAGCTTGGTCTGGATGCGCATCCAAATCCCGATCATTGTCACAGGTGATGGATCATTCTTGGGCTTCGGCTCAGATTCCCCGTTTCCTCCACTCAGGTCTGCCTCTTTTTCTAAATTCCATACTTCCCCTCTTCTCTAGGTTCTTGATCTTTGCAGGTCACTTGAGCCGCGTAGGGGTAGGAATTTATCCAAAATGGTCTGGAGTTACTCCAAAGTTCGTTCTTGTTCAACAAGTAGCTGACTATGTTTCAACATCAACAAGGGGTTAAGGAGGATCAGATTCTAGCTATTGAACCTATAGCGGTTTTGGAAGATGATACTGAGAATTTGGAGGCTGGGATTGTTGCCTTCGAGCAGAATGATCTGGTGGGATCGGCTGTTGGCTCCTGTTTGGCTCATTCGGTGGATGACATCTCTTTCTTGATAAAAAGAAAGGAAGAAAAAATGATCTGACTTTGGATTGGATGCTAAGTAAGTTGGAAGGGTATAATAATTTTTTGGGGAAGCCTTGTGAAGGTTTGGAAAAGGAAGCTCAGGAGTTGTTTTGTGTTATTGAAAAAGGTAGTCGTGGTTTTTCAAGGACCCTGGTTCTGCCTTGTGTGAGTAGAAACAGCTTCGCAATGAGCTTAAAAAATTATAGAGTGGCGTAAACTATGAGAGAAGTGCTAGGAAAGGGAAGAGCGAAGGAAGTTCTAGGAAAGGGAAAGGGATTGCTAGATCATGATTATTGGATTTGAAAATTATTTATTGGAACATGTGTGGGATGGGTATTAGGGATAAAAGAGTGAGTATTAGGCATGTGATTCAAGGTGCTAATCTAGATATTTTGTGTTTGCGGGAGACTAAAATTGAGTTTATGGATGTTGATATTATTAGGGAGGTGTGGGGGTCGAGGTCGTTTAGTTGGCTGGTTGTTCTGTCTTGGGGCTTGTCAGGGGGGGGGGGTTATTATGGTTTGGGACTTTGATAAGTTGGTGGGTAGTGATCATGAGTTAGGTGCCTTCTTCCTTTCAATCGTTTGTAGAATGAATGGGGTGGGGAATGAGTGGGTTTTTTCTGGAGTTTATGGTCTGAATGTGTAAGGGGAGATGGATTCTTTTCTGGGAGAGCTAGATGATGTTCATGCTCATTGGTCCCTTGGTGTATTGGAGGTGGTGACTTTAACTTGATCAAATATGTGAGAAATGGTGTTTATAGACCAAATATTAGGATGGACATGTTTGGGGATTTCATTGAGAGATGGGCCTTTAAAAGGTGTGAAGTACATGTGATTCAATTTTCAAGATCGCCCTTCCCTAAGTAGATTAGATCGATTCTTATTTTGCAATGATTGGGAAGATCTCTTTTCGAGCATGGTCCAGTGCGTCCTCCTTTGGCTAACTTCCGATCACACTACTATCCTTTTAGAAGCAGTCCAGATTAGGGGTGGGATGTTCCATTTAGGTTTGAAGAGCTATGGTTTCATTCAAATGATTTTATGGGTGTGATGGAGAGTGAATGGAGTAAGGATGTGTTTGATGATTCTCCAAGTCATAAATTTTCCCTTAAGTTTAAAGAGCTAAAATTTCGTTTGAAGAATTGGAGCAAAGCTAATTTTGGTTCTTTTGACTGTATTGTTTGGCTTAAATTAAGGAAATTGACAGTATTGAAGAGGAGCATTTGCTCTTTGGGGTGGAGAAAAGTCGTAGAGAGAAATTAAGGAATGATTTTCAATTAGTGACCATTAAAGAGTAAATTTAATGGAAGTAAAGGTCTCAAATTTGGTGGCTTAAAGAAGGGGACAGGAACACTAGGTTTTTCCATAAATATGCTTCTGCGAGGAGATCACATAACTCCATCCATGGCCTTGAGATTAATGGGACATGGACTTAAGAGTCCGAAGCTATAAATGAGGAGGTTTTTAGATTTTATTTGCAACTGTATAGAGAGGATACTTTATGGAGACCTAGTTTGGATGGGTTGGATTTTGATTTGATTCCTTTCAAAGAGAGAGATAGGATTGAGAGGCCGTTTTAGGAGGAAGAGGTTTGGAATATGGTGAAGGGGATGAAAGGGGACAAAGCACCTGGGTTGGATGGTTTCACCATTTCGTTTTTTTATTTTTTTTTTCTAGAAATGTTGGAGTATCCTTAAAGGGGATTTGGAAAGTGTTTTTGAGGAATGTAATCAGAAATGGGAGTTTAACTCACATCTTAATAATACCTTTGTCACACTAATTCTCAAGAAGAGAACTGCCACGGAGTTGAAGGGTTTTCGTCTTATTAGTCTGTGTAGTAGCGTCTATAAGATTATCTATAAGGTGCTCACCTCTAGGCTCAGGCCAGTTATGGGAGCCATTATCTCGAATCCTCAAGGGGCTTTTGTGGTTGGTTGGAAAATCCTTGAAGGAATTTTAATCGCTAATGAGTGTGTGGATGAGGTGATTAAGAGAGGGAGGGCAAGTATCCTTTGTAAGTTGAATTTGGAGAAAGCTTACAATCATATCAGTTGGAATTTCCTTGATTATATGTTGGGTAGGCTAGGTTTTGTGGAAAAATGGAGAGGTTGGATGAAAACTTGTATCAGATTGGTCATTTTTTCTATTTTAATCAATGGTGTTTCGAAAAAAAAAATTTAGAAGTTCGAGAAGGTTGATACAGAGGGATGCCATTTCTCCTTTTCTTTCCATTATAGTGATGGAAGTTGAGTAGAATGATCAAAAGAGTAGAGAGTGGTTTTGTGGTAGGGAGTGAAGGTTTAACCATTTCGCATCTGCAATATGCCGATGACACTATGATTTTTTGTGGTGTTGACATTAGATGGATTGGTTATCTAAGATGCATTTTGTGTTACTTTTAGGCGGTTTCGTGTCTTAAGATTAGCTTGACCAAGTGCGAGATGCTTCATGTGGGAGAAGTGGGTATGTTTTATAAGCTGACAACGTTTTTTATGAGGACACCATGCCACGTGGTGTTCATAAAGTCTATCAGAGGAAGATGAGAGGTTCTTTGACCATTTGGATGGAATAAGAGTCATTTTGGGCAGATTTATATACTTTCCATTTAGGACATATGGGAACATGCTTGTATGAGTTTAAAGGCTATTTTATGTGATGAAAGTCTCTAACACTCTTTATTTTTAGTTTTATGTTTAGTTTTATTTATATTTTATAATAAGGCTTTTGATAGCCCACCTTAGCTCATCATAGCCCACCATACTTAACTTTTCTCCACCATAGCCCACCATAGCTCTCCATGCCCACCTTAGCCCTCCATAGCCCACCATACTTTTGATTTTCTCCACCATAGCCCACTATAACCTATTAGACTTTCTATTTTAGTTTGTTTTTATTTGAGTAATTGTATGCCTATTTATAGGCCCAAGATTATGAAAATAAAACAATGAAATTGAAAAAAAAGTTTATATTCTCTTTTTGGTGTCTACTTCTTCTAAGTCTTGGCTATTCTTGGAGCTTTTGTTGATGGTTTCCAAAGTAACAATCAGTTGGTGATTCTTTACTTAAGCTATCTATCTTCTTATTTCTTTTTCCTTTTCTTCTTTATTTTCTGGTTTAATCTTCTATTAAAGCTTGTTGTTCAAACCTAAAACCTACCATACATCCACTTGATTGCTGCCAGATTTTTCCAGTATCCTTGTACTACATCAAATTTAGTATCAGAGTTGAATAGTGCATCATTGCATCTACTTAAGTGGTTGTTGATTACAAGGTTGCTGTCAACGACTGTACACCCCTGCACTGTTGCATTGCTGACTGCTGAGTGCTGAAGAGCTACATGATCTGCATCACCGATTTGTAATTCAGTTGTTGAAGTGCTGCATCTAGAGGCCGTCTATACTTCTCGAGTTCTGTTATCGACACTGCTGTCTCCATTTCAAGAGTTCTTCCACATCAGGTGATACCAATCCTTGTATCTCCATTGCTTCTACTGGCTGTCCAGCATCCAAAACACCTACAAAACCATCCCTTAGCCTGTTGGCCAACACCCAAATCACATAAATTCACCTTTGCCCCTCAACCAACACATACCTTCCATATATCTATCTCCTTACTTGCTGTCAAACACCGGATAACCTCCTAAAACACTTCATTGTAGGCAGCTCAACCTACTTTAACCTAACCCAATACCCTCAACCAAATAGGTATTTGATATTGAATGTTTGTTGACCCTAAAACAAGCAAATTACAATTAGCATATAGCTAATTCTTTTTTATATATATTTTATGGTCTAATCTTTGGTAACTAAGTTGGAATATAACCTGAAACGAATTGGGCTTTTGGTGTATTTGGTTAAGAGAGTAGGAATCTTGGTTATTGTACACATTGCTCTAAATAATCTAATTTGAATTTCCTCAATTTTATCTATTGTAGCATCATACACTCACATTTACTTGTCTACATCCAGCATGCATATTTTGGACTAAGTTAGGTATAGTGAGATGCATCACTTGGGCTGCACACACATCCATCTGCACCTTAGGTTTTAGGAAGACCCTTAGGAGTCGTCCTTCACCTTATAGTGGATAATATATGCCCCTTAGATCAGAAACCAACTATCATCCTGAGATGGTTGCTAATCACCCTAATTTGACCCAACTTATACAACAATTGTCCCAAGAAGTGAAGGCCACCAATGAGGCCATGAGTCAAATGAGGGAGGAGATGAATACCATGAGCTTAAATGTCAGGAGCATGAACCAGAGGGTGGATGGGTTAGAGAATTCGAGGCCCATGAGTGAGGGTTCTGTAGAGGGAGACCACCATAGGAGAAGGGAGTAGGAGGAAACTCTAGGTAGGAGGTAGACTAGGGTTAGGAACACCCCTCCTCTCAATGATATAATCCCAAGAGATTATGTTGACTTGGCTATGAGGTTAATCAAAGTGGAGGCACCCCAATTTGAAGATAAATCCAATCCAAAAGGCCTTCTTGAATGGATCTCAAGAATGGGTACCTACTTTGAATGGTACCATTTGTCCAATGAGCATAAAGTCAAATTTGCCAAGATGAGAATGGTTGGGCAAGCAAGACTTCATTGGGACAATTTGGAGCGTCAGAGACAATCAAGGTGTCAAGATCCTATCAAGAGTTGGGATTTGCCTGAAAGAGAAACTGAAAGAGAAATACCTACCTCTGTTATATCATCCAGGCTAGTGGATCAATGGAACTCCTTAAGACAGGGCAATTTGTCTGTCACTAAGAACATAGACCGCTTTGAGGAGCTCATGTTAAGGTGCAATATCATTGAGGATCCTGCTACCACGTTGAGTAGATTCAGATTGGATCTTTGACCTAAACTATAAAGAGAATTGATACCCCATAGAGTTATTGACTTGGATGAAGCCTTTAGGATAGTTCACGAGTTTGAACAGTAATTGAGGACCCAGGCCTCGTGTCATTTTGAAGCCTGTAGGGCTGATTTTAGACTTGGGATGTCTTCAAGTAGGCCTCAAGCTGGGGGACAATTTCAACGTGGTCATCTAACAACCCTAGGCCCATCTCATCGTAAGACAAGGGCAAAGAAATCGCTAAAGAGCCTCCCAAGGCACCCACGTCTGGTGGGTGTTTCAGGTGAGGTCGTGGCCACATAGGAGCCCAATGTCCTACGAAGAAGAGTAACTTATACATTGAGGACACAGGAATGGAAAGGGTTAATCCTAGAGAAGAAGGGAGTATAGAAGAACCTGAAGACGAGACTTGTCCAGGTTATGGGACTCCTAGTGACAATGAGGACATAGTTGGTGAGGATGGACATCTAGCCTATCTGGGTAACGTTGATGATTATCCTTCTTCCCATGAGGTCCCATTATTGGTTGTGAGGTGTGCCCTCACACAACCTAAACAAGAGGATGATTGGCGTAAGACCAATATTTTCTATACATATGCTAAATCTGTTGAAAAGACTTGCAAGCTCATTATAAATAGTGGAAGTTGTACCAATGTGGTGTCCACTAGTACCATCAAGAAGCTAGGGCTTTCACCAATGCCACATCCTTGTCCCTACAAAGTTGCATGGGTCAATGCAACTTCCATTCAAGTATCCCATAGGTGTCAAGTATCCATAGAGTTATACTCTTACAAGGACACCATATGGTGTGATATAGTTCCCATGGATGTAGGACACATCATACTGGGCAGGCCTTGGCTGTATGATTTAGATGTCACATTGTATGGGAGATCAAATACGTGTGCATTTGAGTACCAAGGCAAAAGAATCAAGTTAGTTCTAAGAGCACCAAAGAATGAGCTTGAGGGGATGGAAAAGATAAGTAAAGGTAAGAATGTCAAAGAAAATAAAACTAAAGCCCTTCACATAATTAGAGCTAAGGAATTTGAACAACTTAAAAGGGAAACCATGATATTTGTTGTGGTCTCCAAGGAAGTTTCCTTTGATTCTACTCATAAATACCCTTGTGAAGTAAAACCAGTCTTGGTTGAGTTTAGTGACATATTTCCTGAGGACTTGCCTGATGAGCTACCTCCCATACGTGACATCCAACACACTATAGACTTAGTCTCAGGAGCTACGTTACCAAACTTACCTCATTACCGAATGAATCCAACTGAGCATACTGAGTTAAAAAGGCAAGTGGATGATCTGTTAAGTAAATGATTCATTTAAGAAAGTACAAGCCCATGTGCCATACCTGCTCTCCTCACACCCAAGAAAGATGGGCCTTGGAGGATGTGTGTGGATAGTAGGACCATTAATAAGATAACGGTATGATATAGGTTTTTCATCCCTAGACTAGATGACATGTTAAACATGATGGCATGTGCCACAATATTTTCCAAAAATGACCTTAAAAGTGGTTACTACCAAATTAGAATCCAACTAGGGGATGAGTAGAAGATCGCCTTCAAGACGAAAGATGGGTTATATGAGTGGTTAATCATGCCTTTTGGACTGTCTAATCCTCCTAGCACGTTCATGAGGATTATAACTCTTAAGTGTCAAGGCCATTCATCGAAAGGTTCCTGGTAGTGTATTTTGATGATATACTGATTTATAGTATTACCAATGAACAACATTTGGGACACCTGAGAAAGGAGAAATTATTTGCAAACCTTTAAAAGTGTGCATTCTTGACCCCACAAGTTATATTCTTAGGGTTTGTAGTGTCTGAGAATGGAATGCCCGCCGATCTTGAAAAGGTTAAAGCTATAATGAAGTGGCTGAGCCAAAGAGTATACATGATGTACAAAACTTTCATGGTTTGACTACCTTTTATAGGCGGTTCATTCGCAATTTTAGTATAGTGATGGCTCCCATTATGGTTTGCTTCGAGGAAATAGAGTTTCACTAGACTAAATCAGTTGCTAAGGCTTTCGTGGAGATCAAGTCGATGATGACTTCTGCCCTGTTCATGTGCCTACCAAACTTTTCTAAGGTCTTTGAGGGAGCATGTGATACATCTGACATAGGGATAGGTGGAGTTTTAAGTCAAGAGGGCCACCCAATAGCCTACTTTAGCGAAAAATTAAACGAGGCTAAAAAAAAAAATACTCCACTTAGGATAAAGAATTTTATGCGGTCGTACAAGCTCTAAGATACTGGAGGAATTATTTGTTGTCGAATGAGTTCATCCTATTTTCTGACCATGAGGCCTTGAAGTATTTGGGTTCTCAAAAGAAACTTAATTCTAAGCATGCCAAATGGATTGAATTTCTTCAGGAATGCACTTTTGTCCTCAAGCACAAGGCTGACGTAGAAAACAAGGCTACAAATGCCTTAAGCCACAAGATCAACTTACTGCAGTCCATAAAGATTGAGGTGACTGGATTTGAAAAGCTAAATGAAGCTTATGATTCATGTCCAAATCTTGGGGAAGTCTATAGGACCTTATTGAGCGATCCATCTGTGAGTCTACATGATTATGTTTTACAGGATGGTTATCTCTTTAGGAGTGCACGTCTATGTATTCCTCGTACATTAGTTCATGACTTCCTACTATGGGAGTTACATGTAGTAGGTTTGTCAGGCCACTTTGGCCGAAACAAAACCATTGCTTTGGTTGAGGACCGATTTTATTGGCCAAGTCTCAAGAGGAACGTGGCCACAATTATAGAGCAATGTCGTACTTGTCAACTAGCAAAGCAAAGGAAACAAATTTTTGGTTTATAAACACCTTTGCCTATTCCTCACATTCCATGGTAGGATGTGAGTTTGGATTTTGTGCTAGGCCTACCTCGGATCCCTAGGCAGCATGATTCCATTCTGGTGGTCGTGAATCATTTCTCTAAAATGGTCCACTTCATTCCATGCTCTAAAACCTCTGATGCTTCTAAAGTGGTAAAGTTATTCTTTGATGAGGTTCTTAGGTTACATGGGGTTCCCCAATCCATTGTGTCTAATTGAGATGTCAAGTTCGTAAGCTATTTTTGAAAGACACTTTGGAAAATGATGGGTACCAAGTTATAGTTCTCTACTACTTATCCCTTACAAACAGATGGATAAACTGAAGTGTTGAATCGAAGTTTAGGTAGCCTTCTTAGGTGTCTAGTTGGGGATCACCTTAGATCTTGGGATGACATATTATCCACTGCTGAGTTTGCATATAATAGTTTGGTTAATAGGACCACAGGTGCAAGTTCCTTTGAGATTGCTACTAGTTATAGGCCTAGGGCTCCTATTGACCTCATTCCCATGTCAGCTACCCATAGACCATCCGAGTTTGCCTCATCATTTGTACATCACATTCATTCATTGCATGAGGAGATTCGTAAGAAGATTATTCTTAACAATGAGCATTATAAGTAGTCTACGGATTTTCATTGAATCATTAAGAGTTTCAAGAGGGAATCAGGTTATGGTGAGACTTAGGCTTGAGCAATTCCAGTCTGGAGTTAAGAAACTACATGCACATAGTTCTAAGCCATTCAAAATTTTAAAAAGAATTAGACCTAATGCTTATATTCTTGATTTACCTGCTGACTTAGGGATTAGCTCGACATTTAATGTTGAGGACTTGTTCCCTACCATGCCATTGTTTCTCCTTTCATAGATCCTTTTGCAGACTCCACTGATATTATACCCCAGTTCAGTCAACCCACTCCACTACTACCACCCTTATAGAAGAGATCGGAGCAGGTTATAGTGAGACTTAAGCCTGAGCGATTCTCGCCTAGAGTTGTTAAGAAACTACATGTACGTAGTATTGGGCCATTTAAAATTTTGAAAAGAATTGGACCTAATGCTTATATTCTTGATTTACCTGTTTACTTAGAGATTAACTCGACATTTAATGTTGAGGACTTAGTCCCCTACCATGTCATTGTTTCTCCTTTCACAGATCCTTTTGCAAACGCCACTGATATTATACCCCAGTCCAGTCAACCCACTCCACCACCACCATCCTTACAGTAGAGATGGGAACAAGTAGAGGATATCTTGGATGAGCAAACAGTATCCACTAGACAAGGGGGCTGGTTACCAAAAATACCTTATCAAGTGGAAAGACATGCCTGAGATAAACAGTACTTGGCTGACCAAGGATAAGTTATAGAGGGTTGATCGAAACATGCTAGAGTGGTATCGGAGTTTTATCGCCCCAGAGGCGATTTCTTCTTAGATGCAGGGAGTTGATGAGGACACCATGTCATGTGGTGTTCATAAAATCTATCAGAGGAGAAGGAGAGGTCCTTTAACCATTTAGATGGAATAAGAGCCATTTTGGGCAGATTTATATACTTTCTATTTAGGACATGTTGGAACATACTTGTATGAGTTTGGAGGCTATTTTATGTGATGAAAGTCTCTAATACCCTTTTATTTTTAGTTTTATGTTTAGTTTTATTTATATTTTGTAATAAGGTTTTTAATAGCCCACCTTAACCCACTATAGCTCACCATACTTGACTTTTTTCCATTATAGTCTTCCATAGCCCATTTTAGCCCTCCATAGCCTACCATACTTTTGATTTTCTCCACCATAGTCCACCGTTACCCGTTAAACTTTTTTATTTTACCTTGTTTTTATTTGAGTGATTGTATGCCTATTTATAGGCCAAAATTAAGAGAATGAAATAATGAAGTTAAATAAAAAGTTTATGCTCTCTTGTTGGTGTCTTAACTCTTCCAAGTCTTGGCTATTCTTGGAGCTTTGGTTGGTGATTTACAAAGTAACAATGAGTTGGTGATTCTTCACTTAAGCTACCTATCTTCTTTTTTTTTTTTTTGTCCTTCTTTATTTTCTAGTTTTATATTCCATTAAAGCTTGTTTTCGAGACCTGAAACCTACCATACATTCACTCGATTGCACTTAAGAATCCATCTTTATCTTTAAGGCTTATCTCATATACATCCTTATTGCTGTTAGATTTTTCTAGTAGCCCCATACTATATTAGTTTTGGGGTGTAAGGTGGGTTCTTTGCCTTCTTCCTATCTCGAGCTTCCCTTGGCCATAAAGTTTTTGATCCATGTTAATTTGAAATCCGGTGTTAAAGCGTATTTCATCTGGTCTTACTTTTTGGAAGGCCCCTCTTTTGTCTAAAGGTGGAAGATTGGTTCTCATTAAAAGTGACTTAGCAAAAGAGAATCGAGACTTCAAGAATTTCTTGTGGAATGATTTGGATGAAGGTCAAAAGTATCATCTTATTGATTGGAAGACATTTTTTTTGTCTAAGAAGAAAGGGGGTTTGGGGATTAGAGACATTCAAATGCATAATCATGAACTTCTTGGGAAGTGGCTTTGGAGGTTTGGGGAGGAGAGGCACAATTTGTGGAGAAAGGTGATTGTGGCCAAGTATGGCTACACTTTAGTGTGGGTTCCTAGGGATGGTAGAGGTGTGCATGGGACTGGGCTGTGGAAGTCCATTCTCAAGGTTACGAAAGAGATTTAGTGAGTTTATTAGGTTCAACTTTGGTTTTTTTTTTTTTTTTTTTTTTTTGTGGGGGGGGGGGGGGT
>JAOXJP010086395.1:0-14824 GCA_025762735.1 Platanus orientalis | reverse complement strand
GCCCATAGCTCACCTCTACCACTCAAATAACTAAATTTCTCTCACCAATATAAGCCTTCTTGTTGTGAAGCATCATAGGTGAAGAATTATCTTTTTTACCATTTTTTGCCCTTGTAAGCAAAAAATTACCATTATACCCTTTTGCCTTTAAATTTTACCCCTAGACACTCAAAGGATCCCTAAAGCTTCTCCCTTTACCTTAATGATGTCATATCAGTTCCTGTGGCACCAAGACTCTCAAGACTCCAACATTTTGTGACCCACTGATTTTCCATAATGGGCCCCACCCGTTCACAAACCCTATCACATCCAGAAGACAACATTTCTCAGGTTTATTGCAATGTAAGTCTTTATTTGAATTCATTCCAAAACCTAATTCCGACCATGCCAGTGTCACCGATGTTTGGGAAACCTAAAAATCACTATTTATTTGCAACCAACAGAGTTCGGAAGGTCAGAAAGCAAACTCGGGCAGAACCACTGGTATTTATGCGGGTCTAACTTTTTCGAAAAGATAATTTTTCATGTTTCTCCTTGCATACATATCTGATTAACTCACCGTTTATGGAACCACCTCTAGTGATCTAACCCGTACATATTCCTTAAAGATTTTGGTAGAGAATTTTACCATCTTACCCTTCCTATAGTTCAATGAAGCTTTTTCCAAATTTACCAAAACTTAGACTTTCGAAGGTTTACAGATGTTGGATCGCAAATCCGGTTGACCAGTGTGTCTACAATGACCAAGTAAAAAAATAAAAAATGAATATAGACTTTTGTTTTGGAATCTTTAATTACTACATCATTAATCCAAATCATAAATTACTACATCATCAATTTAAACATTTTTTCTAAAATTATTGCATCATAAATTTACCCCTCTCCCATTGGTCCATGTCACCAATCCAAGTGAACAAGCACACCGTCATCCTCACCTTCCACCTCAGATCTCTAAGCTAATCCTAGTTTCTCCCTTGTCGAAATCACTAAGCACAAAACCCCTTAACTCCATCCACCCATTTCTAGATCAATCCTAGCCCTACACCCGAAATGGCCTAATCTAATCCCCACCCTCCATTTAGATGACCTAAGGTTAAACCCTAGCCACATACCACTTCCAATTAGGGCTATAAATAGCCCAAATTTTGTGCAAAGTGGGGTTGGCAACTAGAAACCCTAGAAAAAAGGGAAGAGGAAGAAGAAAAAGAAGTGAAAGAGGGGATTTCTCAAACCTTAAGCCCTACTTAGCTCAAGGTAAGCCTAACCCCATTTAATTTTGTACTTCATAAGTCCATATGCTAGATTACTAAGTTGTTATGCTGTCTAATTTGTGCTTTAAAGTTGCTTCAATCTGGGTTACATGGTAGAGGCTCAACAACCTTTTTTTGCTTTAGATTTTGACCCATACCTAATGTAGAATTTATTATGATTTTTGTATTGATCTGTTGAGGCTCAAATTTTGTTTATTATGTCATTCTCAATACATATGAATAGGTCTGTATTTAATTTGGTGAGTTTTTGAGCTGTGGAAAGCCTCGAGATAGCCCCTCAAACAGACCCCAAAATTTGGATCCTACGTGACCTAGTTTAGCTTATTTATTGTCAATTTTTTTGTAGAATTTTGTAGACGTGACCTTGAGTCTTTTTTTTGGATATGTTATTCCCCTGGTATATACCTACACATGGTAGAAATTTTAGAAATTTTTAATGCCCCTAAGGGGTCCAAATGGCCAAAACAAGGTTGTTGGATTTTGAGTCCAAGCTTAACGCCTGAATTTTATGGGCATTGGAAATTAAGGTGTTAAAGAAATCAAAGGCTTATCAGATATGGTTTGAAAGATCTCTCTTTCAGATTTCTAAATTGACTGACCGCGTTTAATTTTGAATTTTGTGGAGAGAGATATACCCTCCGGAGTGCAAACTGTCCAAACATAATGCCTGAATTTTAATTTGTTAAAATTCAAGCATTGATAGAAAATTCAGGCATCCATTCACTACTAGGCATTATAGAAAATATAGGCTTATCATATATGGTTTGAAAAATCTCTCTCAGTTTTCCAAATTGACTGATCATGCTAAATTTCAAATTTTGTAGAGAAAGATATGCCCTCCGGAGTGTAGACTATTCAAACCTACCACCTGAATTTTTATCTATTAAAATTCAAGTGTTGACAGCAAATTCAGGCGTCAGTTTATAAAATAGGTATTAGAGAAAGCATAGGCTTATCATATATGGTTGGAGAGATCTCTCTCTTATCTTTCCAAATTAATTGACCACGCTCAATTTTGAATTTTGTGGAGAGAGATATACCCTCCGGAGTGCAGACTGTTTTAAACCTAACGCCTTAAATTTTAACCTATTAAAATTCAAGCGTTGGAAGTAAATATAAGCATTGGAGATATTTAGGTGTTGGGATCTGGGACCCACCCCAGTGAACCCTGACCTTCTCTAAAGTATATACACAAGCAAATAACACATTGGAATCCATCCATGTACTTAGGCACCTTTATGGGCCCTATTTTCATTCCAAAGCCTGAAATTTTATTAGACGTTGAGAGGAATTTTAGGCGCCAAGATGAATTTCATGTATTAGGCATGTGTTGAAAATCACTCTATTTTTATATGTTCGGCTTTTCTTTTGGACCTAGGGAAAAGGCTATAGACCATAGAAAGAGCCCACCCTTGTTTATAACTCTTTAGCTTTCTAGGACCCACACAGGGGGCTCAGAACCCGAGATTAGTTGCTTGTTTCCAACAACCGATGCCTGAATTTCCTCTGAATAAAATTTAGGCATTGAAAATTCAAGCGTCAGAGTGAAATTCAAACATTAAGCCTATAACAAGACAAATGAAACTCATCTTTATTCCTAGCTTAATTTCATTCCTTGATCATGTTATCTTCAAACCATTTCATTCCATAGACATAATCTAGGGATTTCTTCATCGAAAATGCCTATTTCATCTTCCCTAACAATCATAGTAAGGTTAACTATGTGTTTGTGATTTCTAAGTATATCCAATACTCGAACTTCACCTAGGAGACAATGCCTGGGTCGTGGTTACTATGTCAGTGCGATTAGGTAGAGTCAACTTACCCAATCACTACCTTTCATCCTGTCCCCATCTTTTACGGGCTTCACCTTACCTTAGGGTCATGTCGTAGTGGTTTGTGACCCAAGGACCCTAGGACTTGGCCATAGCCCAAGTAGGTTCTTAAAACCATGCACATTGGTACAACATAGTCCTGACCCCCATTTCACTAACTTGTTCAGAGTACAGAGTACTCTGTAAGTATACAAACAACCTAAAATGAATCTACCCTGAATTACTCTCACATTCAGACGTACTTGACTACTGAGATTAGCACACACAACAAACCCCTGAACTACATGTAGTTTGATCTTGACAAAACCCTAGGAACACCTGAACCACAAGATCGGGTATGTAGGTAGCTTGAGACTATGTCTCAGGTGCAACTGCAATGATCACACCACTGGGGTGGTCCAAACCAATAACTTTATATTTAATAAGCATGGACTTTAGCATAATTCAAAATATGTATGAATGAGAGAAGCCACCCTAAAAGGGGGGTATTTAGGGTGCCTAACACCTTCGCTAAATGCAACTTAACAACTTACCCTTTATCTCAGGAATTTAGACTAGTACTAGGAGTTAAACCTCTAGACCTTTGGGTCTAGGCTTCTCCTCTTCCCCTAAAGATGAGAACCTATGTCCAACTTCATCGGTTAGCCCTGAGTTGGTGGTGACTCCTAAAAAATCCTAACCTTCTTGTAAAAAGGTTAGCAACATTCACACACTGACATTATGCATCAAAGAGTGGACCCAAAAACCATGAGCAAGTGGGGGAATCCAAACCCCTCAGGACGCCGATGTCCATAGTATCTCTATCAACAGTCACAATGAAGAACACATCCAGATTATATGAAGAGACATCATTTCCCGATATGGTATTCCTAGCAAAATCATTACTGACAATGCAACCAATTTCGTGGGAAAAGATCTTAAATTACTCTATAAAAAGTTCAGGATTCACTATCATCGATCTTCTCACTACAAACCACATATGAACGGAGCAGTAGAAGCAGTAAACAAGAACCTCAAGAAGATCCTACAAAAAATGACTACTAATCACTCCAACTAGCATGAAATGTTGCCCTGTGCACTAATGGCCTATAGGACTTCAATCTATACTTCAACGGGGGCAACCCCATACTCATTGGTCTATGGCATAGAGGCAGTCCTAACAATTGAAGTTGAAATTCCAAGTCTCTTATTCTTAGCTGTGGCAAAGATTCTAGAGTCAGCAAGGGCACAAGTTCGACATGATTAGTTGAACTTCATTAATGAGAAGAGATTGCAAGCAATAAGCAATGGGCAAGCCTATTAGAGGCGCATAGCAACAACCTTCAATAAACGGGTCAAGCCCAGAGATATCGAGGAAGGAGACTTAGTTCTCAAGAAGGTCCTTCCACATGAGCAAGCACCACAGGGGCAACCTCGGCTGAATTACGAAGGACCATTCATTGTCAAACAGAAGTTGTCTAGTGGGGCATTGTTACTAAGAAACATGGATGGGGAAAATTTTCCCAGATTTGTAAATTTAGACGAAGTTAAAAGGTTCTTTGCTTGATTAATGTAAAATTGACTTATACTAGAAACCTTAAAATGAGAAGGCCTTAAACAGTCATTTTGCTGAAACATTCTCCTATTCATCCATTTTTGTACCTCCAGAATCATGACCATTCCTACAAATCTAGAATGGAAGAATCAATGGTTTAAAAAAAAAGAGAAGAAAAAGCAAAAGAAAAAAAAAAGAAGAAGAAAAGCAAAAGAAAATAAAAGCAAAAAAAAGCTTATAAAGAACCATGATTTTCTTCGAAAGCATAAAAAGATTTTGTAGAAAATCATGATCTCCTTTAAAGCGTGGGGAACTTATAAAGAACCATGATTCTTAGAAATATGGGGAATTTATAGAGAACCATGATCTTCTTCAAAACATGGAAATCTTGTACAGAACCATAATCTTCTTCAAGAAATTGGCATTTTTGTAGAGAACCATAATTTTTAATTTGCAATAAGTCCCTGATCAAGAGCCATTCATATTCATATTTCCAAATTCTTTCAAGTCTTGCCTATCCAAAGGTAAACCTTGAAACCTTCAACAAATAACTCCTTCAGCAAAGCAATTCTTCAAGCCCCTTAGCACTTCGAAGAGTTCCAAGCACAAGTCAGCAATACATAAGTCAAGCATTCAACCAATTCAGAACAAGAGCATTGTGGACGTCGGGGCCCACCTCTTCTCGAGGGTTGCTAACCCCTTTTGTGTGAGGGTTAGGCTTTGCTTAGAGTTACCACCAACTCGGGGTTTAATCGATAGAGTTGGACGTCGCTTGGGTTTAGACCTAAAGGTCTAAGGTTTTAACTACTAATATTGGTCTACATTCCTATGATTGAGGGTAAGTTGTTTGGTTGCATTTGGGGAAGGTGTTAAGCACCCCAAATGCCCGCCTTTTCAGGGCGGCTTGTCCCATTCACATAAGTCTTATGTTATGTCAATCCCAAACTTTGTAGAATCTGGTTTATGTTTTTGTTGGATTTTTCTCAGGCTTGATGACTGAATTTACTTCCAACGCCTAAATTTTCAATGCCTGAATTTAATTTAGGGTGAAATTCAGGTGTTTAAAATTGAAGGTGTTTGAAACTTCATCTCATCAACATATTCGTGTGGTCTTTTAAGATTCAGGTGGTTGTATGATCTCCCAAAATTTAGGAGATGTAAATTCAGGCGTTTAAAATTTCATCTTATCAGTATATTCGTGTGGTCTTTTAAGATGGTTTGGTGGGTCCCAATGCTGTGGGACCCTTGGATTAGGTTAGGGGAAGTTTTCTAAGGTTACACTATGTAACCCTAGGGGTCATGGCCTCTGCCTACATGGGGATATGATCTCCCAAAGTAGGCCACCGGGTCATTTGTTATAGGTCTAACGCCTATTTTTTTGTCTGATGCCTAAATGTTCAACGCCTAAATTTAATTCAGAGGAAATTCAGGCATTGGGTGCTGGAATCAACAACCAACTTAGGTTTTTAGGCCTACACCTAGGGTGCACACATACTTAACCAATTTTGAAAAACATGATTTTTAACACAGGCTTAACGCCTGAAATTCACTCCAATGCCTGAATTTTCTTCTCAATGTCTGAAATTAAATTCAGGCGTTGGGAAGGAAATAAGGGCCCACAGAGGTGCATATGCATAAGATTGAACTTCAGAGGCTATAGTAGCCATAGGACAAGTCCAAAGAAGGTCAGGGCTCCCTAGAGTGGGTCCTAGATCCCAACGCCTGACTTTTCTCTTGACACCTATTTGTTCAATGCCTAAATTTTAATTCCATAAAATTCAGGAGTTAGTTACTAAGAGAAAATCCTATAGCTAGATTTCTCGATTTTGAAGTCCTCAGAGTTTTGAAGAAAAATGCAAAATTAAGCATGAACATAGGCAACATATATAAGAACAAAATATAAAAAAATTAAGCCTAAGATCATGCATACAAAATCCAAACAAAAATCCCAAAAAATTCAGCTGAGCTAGGTCTCAAAAGACCTAGATTTTGGGGTCTGTTTGGAGGGCCATCTCGAGGTCTTCTATAGCTCCTAAAATCACAAAATTAAATATACTACCTAACATATATATCTAGTCTAACATAGTAAAATTTGGGCTCCAAAAGCCTTCTACAAAATTCACAAGAAAATGAATAATAGTACATGCTCAGAAATGAAAGCAAGTAGAGGTAGTTGAACCTCTACTGTGTAACCCGAATTTATGCAATGGTTTACCATAAATTGGACAACATAACAGCTTGCAAAACTAACATATGACCATGAATAAATTGAAATTTATTTGAGTTTAGGCTTACCTTGGGTCCAAGTGACCTCAGGTTGAGAACTCTTTTTCATTTTCTTCTTCTTCATCTTTCTCTTAGAAATTTTAGGGTTTTTTGTTTCCAACCCAGGGCTGTATGAATTTGGGGCTATTTATAGTCTCAAATTGGTGCATTGGGTGGCTAGGGTTCACTTAGAACGGAGGGTTAGGATTGGCTTTGCTGGGTGTTGAGTGTAGGGCTAGGATTTGGTCTAAAATGGGTGGATGAATTGCAAGGGGTTTGTGCTAGGTGATGTGGCTGATAGAGTGTCTGGGATTAAACCTAAGATCTAAGGTGGAGAGCTGGGATTTTAGGGAGCTAGTTCACTTGGATGGGTGAGGTGGCTAAAGGTGTGTGGGAGATACCCTTTGTTGGCATGGGATTGGTTGTAAATTTCAAGGGGAAGGCAACAAGGTGCCAAATGGGGGATATGAGGGGGTTTCTAGGGATTTGAAACTCAAACCATTGATCCAAGGGAGAGGGGTGAGGGTGTACATTGGAAGATTCCAATCTGAGGGTTGCCCATTTATCCCTTAAGGTATGAATGCATTAAATGCCATTAATGAGCTAAGTTTGAAAAGTCTTACCTCATTAATGGATATTTATTGCTTTTAGGGTTTTTGAACCCTCTCTCTACCATCATGCCTCGTAAGCTATTGAGCTTGGAAGTTAGCACAGTCAATGCTATTTTCAAAGGTTACAGATGCTCCAATCGCACTAGACCAATTAGAACCAAATTACGATAAGGGTAAGGAGGTGAGGGTTTTTTGGCCTGAAAAGATCTCATATGCACTTTAAAAGGGAAAGATGGTAAAATTGATCCAATAATTGTCAGGTGACAGATGATCCCGGGTCCAGGTGAGTCACAGCCTCTAACTACGCATGATTATGGTTCCCAACTAGGAAACTGGGTCAAAAACCCTTTTTTGAGCAATTAGACAATATTGGACTATAAATGTTGTTGATTCCTCTATGAATCTCTCTACTATAGGTCATGCTTAGGGGATTTGAATCTTGGGGAATCTTGAAGCTACAGAAACTGACAGATTGGATGTCGGGTTCCCTGGTAGTTGTCGAGAGGTTTTCGAAGCAGGGCCGCTTGGAGAGATTAGGTTTCTGTAGCTACCTGAAGCTGGGTGGGTGGAATTGAACTATTGGACATTCTCTAAATCAGGAGTTTGAGAAATGATTTTTTGAGGACAGGGGTGAAAATGAGAAAATAGGCTTGACTTTGCTACATTCTGAATCTGGGAGAGCTTTTAAAGGGCATTCCACATGCCAAATACAGACGAAAAGTGTTTTTTCTTGGTTTGGGCAGAAATAATGGCTTGGTCCATAGGGTTTCTACAATTTAGTATGAATATGATAGTTTTGAGGCTCTGAATTTACAGTGGGGTGGTCACTAACTAACTAAATTTCTGATTTTAGATGAACTCCTAGGAGTCGATTAAGCACCTAATTTTTCAGACCTAATTTGTTGCATTTTTTCAGTATTTTGGGGAATCTTAGCAAATAAGTTTTGTGAACATTCATGCTCCTTACACATCCTTTGAGGATCCGGAGATAGATTCTCTAAGGTGAAAAGGGTAAAATGATAATTTTTTGCCCGTGAATGAAAAAAAGTAAAAATGAGAATTATTCACCTGTGATGCTTCACAACAAGAAGCCTTATATAGGTAGGAGAAATTCAGTCATCTGAGTGGTAGATAGTGAGTTCTAAGCTTCCAAAGGCAAAAAGGCAAAATGATAATTTTTCCATTTGTGATGCTTTACTGGAGAAAAGCTTATAGGAGGTGGAAAACTTGCTAATGAAATGGATGGGGTTCTAAAATGTGGACCCTCAATGTCTTGTTGGTGCTTTTGTGAGAGATTAGGGTTTGTCCTGAAATAGTGCATTTTGGGTTGTAATAAGGTGCTTTGACTGGTTTATTTACAACTGGAGTATTTGGAAAGACCTCTTTGGGAATGGCTAACCTCTTAAAGTCCAGGTTAGCTCTTCTTAAGCCAAGGGAGCTTAGAGTCTTGATGCCTAAATGTTGTTATGCTATCCTTATGATATCCAATGACCTGAGTCAAAATTTGGGTGCTGACAAAGGGTTTTGGCAAGATTCTAACCCCAAGTCTATAAATACCCCCCTTTCACATAAATAAGGGACCTTTAACAAAAGACTTCAAGTAAGAAGCTGTAGAGAGAAGAAGGCTCCAAAGCATCTCCAAAGCTCTCCAAAGACTTGAAGACCTAAGGCATACTTTCCAGTCTCTTCGTCAACCACAGTTCATTGCTAGAGAGAAGAAGATCCTTGCATCTCAGAAACACGTCATAAATCAGGCCCTGAGAGCAAGATTTGTGGTCTTTCTCTCCTTTTTGGATAAAGTGTGAAGCCCCAAAGAGAAGCAATTCCCCTACAGTCAAGCATCATCAACACCTAAATCCAAGAGACATGCCATCAGGCCCTTGGATTCTGTCAACAAAGAATTAGAGGTTTTACTCTTTTTATAAAAGAGTGTAAAAATCAAAAAGTTGTATTCTATTCATTTATTAAATTTGTTACATATTTTTCGTGTTGCGAATTTACTCACAAAATTTGTATCTATAAATTTCTGGCATGCCCAGTGGGACACTCTTTCCTCTCATCCCTCAAGTCAACGTTCAACCTCTATACATCATAATCTATGGCATCAAAGAAGAGCTCCACTATTATAGTTGACGTTGTTGTTATTGGAAGCAAGAAGAAAGCCTCTGGTAGCTCTGGCTCCTCCACTGTCATCTCTAAAGCCAATCGCGAGCCCCCAGTGACCCGCAACAAGACAAAGAGCAGGACCTCTTACTTAGTTGAGCCTTTCAACCATCATGGGAAAAAGCACTCTACCAAAAAAGACCCATCTCGTGTAACATCTAGTCAAGAGAAGACTGCACCAATCAATGTGGTATTGCCTTCACCTGAAGTAATTGAAGATGTTAGCTTCTCGCTATCAAACGCTCATTCCAGCACTAGATCTAGTATGGATCCCGTTCCATATCTCAATCCTAGTACACTGTTTATACAAATTCCCAATCATACTCTATTTTCATGCCTACAATGATGATAGGAGCAATGTTAATTGAGGAGCAACTTGCTCAGATGACTATGGCTATTGCCAAACTGACAAAGATAATTGAAGAGAAAGACCTTCAAACTACTAACTTGATGAACAAGTTGGAACAACAAAATCCAATTTGATCAAATCATGGTCATTCTCATCCACCAGGTTTCACTCCACAAAGAAACCTGGGAAATCAATAATGAGAAAACTCAATTCCATACCAGAATACTCAAAATCCGATGGAGTATACCTTTGTTGCATCTCTCTCTGTAAAATAATTATAGAATATGATCACGGATACAATCTGCGCTCATTATGGGGCCCAACCCAGTTGTCCATGGTGTATGTCAAACCATACACCCACCATATTGAAGTGATGCACATGCCGATGGGGTATCAACCTTCTAAGTTCCAACAGTTTGATGGAAAGGGTAGCCCCAAACAACACGTGGCTCATTTCGTCGAAACATGCAACAATGCCAAGACTTTTAGGGATCAAATGGTGAAGCAGTTTTTCTACTCCCTTCGCGACAATGCTTTTGATTGATACACTGACCTTGAAGCTGGTTCCATTGACAGTTGGGATCAATTAGAATGAGAGTTTCTCAATCACTTCTACAGCACTCATCGGACAGTGAGCATAGCAAAAATTGTTGCTATACGACAGAGGAAAGATGAATTGGTCACAGACTACATCAACTACTGGAAAAACCTTACTCTCAATTATAAGTATAGGTTGTTCAAAGCTTCTATAATTGACATGTGCATCTAGGGAATGCATTGGGGTTTATACTATATCCTTAAAGAGATAAAGCCCCATACTTTTAAGGAGTTGGCTACCAAGGCCCGTGATATGGAGCTTAGTATTGCTGCTCATGGAGATCCGAAGTCGGGAGATGCCTGAAAAGAAAAATAAAAGAAGGAATTCAAGAGCATAAAGTCCTCTAAAGGCAAGGAGGTTATGATGTCACAAGCAAACTCGTTAAAATCTCTAGAAATAAAAAGGAATAAAATAAGGCTAATGCATCCCAAGATAAAGAAAAGGCCAAAATGTCTTTAAAGTATCTCGAAGCAAAAGTATATCCTTTTCCAGACTCTGATATCTCAGGGATGCTAGATGAGCTGCTCTAGTTGAAGTTGATCGAGCTCCCACCTTCAAAACATTCTAAAGATATAGGTCTTGAAAATGATCCAAAATACTATCGCTATCATCCGGTAGTCAATCACCCGATCAAGAAATGCTTTGTCCTAAAAGAAAAGATTATGGACTTGACACGGTAAGGAAAGATTGAAATTAACTTCATGGAAGATGTAGCAGCTACCAATATGACTACGTCACTTTCGGCTTATTCAGTCCTACTCCTATATCAAACTCATACGTGATGTCAATTCTACCTACTCAAGATGTGAAGGTGTTCTCACCACCATGTCAACTTACATTTGGGTTATTGGACTCCATCACTATCAACCCCATCACAAAGTTTTTATCCATCCAGGGGCAGGTTTTGTGTCATTTACCAAGATAAGAGCAACAGGCTCCCTTGGTTAAAGGTGTACATTCTAAACTTGAAGTGGCACCTTTTGACAATGAAGGTTGGATTGTAGTTACCTAGTATAAGCAAAAAACTCAACATCTTCAAACTCTTCCTTATCCAAGGTCAAGATGACACTGAAAGAAAAGTAAGTCCAAGGCTGGAGCAAAGAAGAAGAACAAAGACGCAAGAAATAGTCAAGTATAAAAAGTTCTGTCTGTTGACACTAAAGACGTTCTCAAGCAGTCTCCTCGCATTCCAGTGACTCTTTTAGAGTTCATGTCAAAGGAATTTCTACAAAAAGAATGTGTAGAGGTTCATGTTGTCTCTTATTATGCAATCTATAAGGTAAGACATCTAAGGAAGAAGTGGAAGATATGTCTGATGCAGATTCTATTTCCTTAGACAAGGAGGAACAAGCTTTAAGTTTTAATCTTCTTAAGCATTTGAAAGAAAATCCAGATACAGGAGAATAAAGTTCCCCCACTGGTAGCAAGCCAAAGCCAAATACTTCTTGTATGGATACAATCACCTTCACATATAAGGATTTACAACTTGGTTCTCACCTACACAACAAGCCCTAATATGTTATAGGGTACATGCTCGAACACAAAATTCTTCACATCCTTCTTAATTGTGGATCGACAATGAACCTAATGACAATTCGTACAATGAAGCAAATAGACATCTCCACAGATGAACTGGCTCACAGCAAGTTGATAATTCAAGGCTTCAACCAAGGTGGATAACAAGCAATTGGTATAATCCAGCTTAAATTCACCATTAAAGACCTGAGTCAACCACGCTCTTCTATGTGATTGACTGCAAGACATCATACCATCTTCTCCTTGGCCGCCCATGGTTACATGAAATAGAGGTAGTTCCCTCCACTTTACACTAATGCTTTAAATATTATCAAGATTGAGTGCAGAAGTAGGTTGTGGCTGAAAGTCAACCACTCACTAAGGCTGAAGCATATTTCGCAAATACAAAATTTTAATTGGAGGATGAAGTGATTCCAGAAGCATTACCCATATCTGTCCACATTTCCAATAAAGCTCACAAAGGAAAAGATGTCCAAGACTCGACAAGTGAATCATTTCTTACCACAAAGCATCAAAATGACCAAGAAAGTTGTAAGTCTGCACCAAAGGCAGCACTTTATACAGGCACTAAGGCAACTCTAGTCTTGTGTTATGTGTCAAAGTCGTGACGAAAAAAGGGGGATTCATTATTTGGGGCAACAACCAATAAAGGAAAATCTCCTCTTTCAAAGGCCGACCTTAAGACATTGCAAGGGTTTGTGGAATCTAAACCATCTTTTGAAGGGTTTGTGAAGGCATCCATGTTAGTCCCCACTATATCACAGACTAACCAGGTAAATTCTTTTACAATTGATCAATGATCGAATGGGTGATATGATCCCATTCTTTGCAATCTTTTTGAAAGGGCCGAATACAAAAAAAGAGATCTGTAGAAACTGGCTGAACTTTCTCCTACACAAATTAGTGATGTAATGCATGGATTGGCTGTAACACAATATAAGTTGCGAATAGCAGGAGAGAAAGTGCCTCCATCAAGAGATGGTATTGGGTCCACTCCCCCTAAGTTTGTTCACATTCCCAATAAAAATAAAGCATCCACTCATCACATTACTGTTGAGGTTGTTGATAAACCAAAGGAAAGAAAGTCAGCACCATCACGTACTTCTACTTTTGATCAGATTGGTAGTGCAACTTCATGTGTCTCAGTTTTTTATCGATTAGAGGGGCAAGCAACCATGTCTAGTCAACAAACTCGGTTATGGAAAAGGTTTGCACTCTCATGCCTTGGTCTGCAATCCTGTAATGCCAAACCGAAAATAGGCATTCAAAGACAGCATCGGCAAGAGATAGATCTAGATGTGTTTAAAGGGTATGATAAACCAAGAAGTTCAATCCCTTCTTGCATGAAATAGATAATGAAGTTAGAAGTATCTTAAGATGAAACTTTAGTTGTTAAGCAACACATTGTGGTTTTCACTAATCAATCAAGCTAGAATCCCAGTGATGAGAATGAGCCTATGCAAAATAAGGATTCCGACAACCATCAGGAGGGATATGAAGACATTGTCTCAGTTAACCATATTACAGTCGAAGTTGTTGAGGAACCCTCCTTGGATGATGAACTTAGGGAAGCTCCTCCATCTTTAAAGAAGGGGGGAAAGCAACCATTGATGAACTCAAGGAGTTATATCTTAGCACTGAAGAGGACCCTCAACCCACTTATATAAGTGCTTTGTTAAGTCCAGAAGAAGAAACATCATACCTCAAATTGCTCCAAGAGTTTAAAGATGTCTTCGCTTGGAGTTACAAAGAAATGCTTAGACTTGATCCCAAGGGGTGGTTCACAATCTCGTTGTCAAGCATGGTGTACATTCTATCAAATAAGAACAACATCACTTTTGGCCTGGGTTGCTTATACAAATTAAAGTTGAAGTTAAAAAGTTGATTGAAGTAGGCTTCAAATGAGAAGTAAAGTGCCCAACATGGATTGCCAACATAGTACTAGTGAAAAAAAAGAATGGAAAAAGACAGGTGTACGTTGATTTTAGAGACTTGAATGATGCATGTCCTAAAGATAATTTTCTCCTTCCTATCACTAAACTCATGGTTGATGTTACTGCGAGTCATGAAGTCTTGTCTTTTATGAATTGTTCATCCGGCTATAATCAAATTCGAATGGCACCCAAGGATGAGGAGTCGACTGCGTTTTACACTCTAAAAGGGATATACTACTACCGTGTTATGTTCATCTTAAAGAATGTTGGAGCTACTTATCAACGTGCCATGTAAAAAATCTTCGATGATATGATTTACAAAGTCGTTGAATGCTACATAGATGACTTGGTTGTAAAGTCTAGAAAAAGGGAAAACCATTTAAAAATCTATATGACATCTTTAATCAATTACAAGGATATCAACCTAAGATGAATCTCTTGAAATCTTTGGCTCATAGTTAGACATCGTGGCATCGAAATCAATCAGTTAAAAATTGAAGTCATCCAAAACATGTCAAAGTCTAAAGATGTACATGAGTTGAAAAGCCTGCAAATAAGACTTGCTTACATCCGAAGGTTCATTTCAAACTTAGCAGGTTGTTGTCAACATTTAATCAGTTGATGAAGAAAGACATTGTCACGCCCCAAAATCCATACCTATACGGCTATAAATTTTGGCGCATGACATTAATCCATTCACATCAATGTCATTTAATTTGCTTATAATT
>JAOXJP010086384.1:0-14824 GCA_025762735.1 Platanus orientalis | reverse complement strand
TTATAAGTATTTAATAATGTTTATTATAACATTTCCTAAGATTACATTAAAAAATTCTAAGGTTTACATAGTGTTTCTATAGATTCCATCGCCGACAACATATGTCATAAAGATGACAGTTCTCTCAGCTATCATAGATGATTGTTTCCTATATTTAATGATTCTTAAGTGTGAATTAGTGATTATTATATCAAATCCTAAAGTTTCAAATCAAAATTCCTTCATTTGACATGTATCTCACATGTTTCTCAGTTTCGAACGTCATATCTCCGTGATAAGCTGCGATACACGAGACGTACCCGTATCTCGGATCCGCGATATGAGTCGCGATAATGATATTTTGAACCTTTGTCACATCAATAGGCAAAGGGGCATAGTTTCAAAGTGAAGCCTCATGTACCTAATCATCAAGTCACATCAAAGGTGAAGACGACCCTAATGGCTCATTACATGATTTGGTTTTATTGGAGACCCTATTTGGGTTATATGGTTTGGTTTTGGTAGAAACCCTATATGTGTTATTGGATTTGGTTTTGGACGCATCGAGTACTCATGGGTTCATTGGTATTTGGATTCGATATTGGATGGAGACCCTCTTGGGTTGGCACATGTCATATAGTATATATCTTATTTCATATATATATATATATATATATATAACATGTAGCATATAGTACATACATGATTCAGTTTGGTTTGTTTTGGACTCTCTCTTAGTTATTTTGAAGCATGAAACCTTTAATAGAAGATAAGAGTTCCTAAGTTGTGTAAAATGATAAGTGATAAGTGTAACATGATAAATGATAAGTAATCACTAACAAGTGATAAGTAAAGTAAGTTAAAGATTTACTTAAAACTTTGATATACAAAAAGATGAAGAGAATGAGAAAGAAATAAGTAACCAAATCGGTAGAATTGATGTAACAAGTAAAGAGTGATCAGAAAAGGGATTGAGTAATGAAGGAACTTAACAAGTTTAAAAGAGAGAAAGACAATGAAAATTAATGGAAAAGTGAATGATGCAAGAAATAATGATAAAGTAAGTATTTATGTGAGTAGTAATGCATGTGGTAAGCTTAAAGGTAATGTTACATGTTGAATGTAGAAATTTAATTTCATATGCTCATTTATACAAATGCAATGATATAGTTGTTAGTCATTTAAAGATTTATGCATGTCTACTGTGAGAGGAATTATATATGTTTATCAATGATAAAAGTGTATAGATTATGCATGAAAAATGTTAGGGAATGGCTATAATGAAATGTATTAAATATCATGCTTGAATTGCCTAGTAAGTTTTGCAATGAAATGCTTTATACATTTTGCTATGTAAACAACAATGAATGTTTAGAATCATGCAAAATGTCATGCTTAGATTTCATAGGACATGTAATGATAATAGGTTGTATAGATCTTGTGATGCACAGTAGCCAATGAATGTACATTTGCACATGACTAAATGTTAAAAACTGTTATAGAGTATATATAAGGTATGATAAGTATTTTGTATTGAAAAGATTTGTGCCTTGCTAGTTTGGTTCCATTGTAAGTTTTGTATACCAACTTACGAGCTGTGGAACTCACTCTTTCATACCATTTTGTCAGGTGAGGTTTAGTGCAAGTCTATCTTTGTGGGAGCATTTAGAGTTAGAAAGAGGCATGCTAATAGATGTCATCCTTAGTCTATATTTTTAGCACTAGTACAGTCTTTTCATTTCATAGTGGACCTTGTATATTGGGTTATGTTAATTCTTAGAATTAAGAGTTTATGTTTTCTAATATGCTTATGCAGGACGTAGTTAAATTATGTTCATTTGATATTGGAAATGTTGATAAAGGTTTTATGTTCTATAGATGATAGATAAGCTTCATTTCAGTTACACATGTGATGTTAGTTATTTATTTCTATTCCGTTGCGTATGTTATATTAAGATTTAAAGCTAAAGTCTATGTGACCCTACAGGTTAAGGTAAATGCAAAAAAAGTTTATGGTACATCATATTCAGTTTTGATAGTAGCAATCCGAATTAACACCTAAATAAGGCCTTGATTTGGGGTCATTACAAGCTCAGATCCATTTGTAATCCCAGACTTTCTAGATTTAGACCCTTTGGGCTAAAACACTCATAACTTTCTCTAAAAATTTTGAAATTGATTATCGTTCATTGCATTGGAAATAAGACTCCTAGAGCTTTTCAATGGCATCTACATTAAATTCTATTTTGTATAGATTTAATACAAGTTTTCCTTGAAAACTATCCTAATTCTATGAGAAAATTATCATACCAGTCAACATAGACACCATGTGAGAAAATTATCATAACTTCTACAAAACTTCAATACTCTTACTGATTGATGCATTGGAAAGTATAGTCATAGATATTTTCAATGATGTATAGGTTTTAGGATGATTCCTATGGGATTGATATATGTTTATCTATGAAGTTATCCTAAATCTGTTGTCTAGAACAACTTCAAAATTTATCAAATCAATGACTTATTTTTTCCTTCATTTCCCTTCTATGTTTAATTCAACTTTCTACTCACCTATATGTGTTTAAATACCGTTAATAAACTTAAGATACAAAATTAACTATACATAAAATAATTAATATTGATTATGCTTCTATGATACTACTTAATGCATGCAAACATGTTTGGGGTGTAACAATTATTTATTTAGATAAAAAAACATTCTCATTTTTCTGGTAAATTCTTTAGTTCCCATATGCTCTTAGGTAGGTCAAGCATCAGTGTATTTGAATCAATTTGCTATTATCTTGTTTATGGATGTGTTATCAATGAATGAATTTGTATAGAATTAAAGTATAAGAATGTATTTGAATGATATATGAATGGCCAGTATATTTTTGTTTTGACCAGCTTATAAGACCCTTAACCATCATGGGGGAATTCGACATGGTGTCCTCTCACCGGGATATAATAGGTGTGAACTGTTAAACCTTCTCATCGAGTTATAATAGGTGCGAACTGATGCCTCTCACTAAGTTACAATAGGTCTATATTGTTATATATACTCTGATCCCTCACCACTAAGAGTTAGATGTGGTATCCACTCATAGGATTGTATGTACAAACTAATGCCCTCTCACTAGATTACAATAGATGCAAATTGCTAAATTCTTTTACCGGATTGTAGTAGGTGCAAACTGTTGTGCCATCTTACCAGGCCTTACAATAGGTGCAAACTATTATATGAAAGTCTACTCATAAGACTGTATATGAGACCTCAATTATATGTATATCATGATTTTCATTTGTTTAGCTTTTTGTATTTTATTCCGTATGATTTGTTATATGTTCATATTCAATCAAGAAATTGTTTACTACATGTATTTGTTAAGAAGAAGTATTGCCTATGATCTGCTTGTGAATTTATAGATAAGTATTAGATAAGTTTAAACTTTTGAACTCATGTTTTGAATTGTACATTTATGTAATTATCTCTATTATTTTGATATCACAATTTATTCGTGCTTGGCTTGACCCATATCCTGTTGTATGTTTTATATGATTACTTACGAGCCTATCAAACTTACCCATTTGACAACATTTTTCAAATTGAAAGAATAAAGATAATTGTAATTTGGAAGACTCTTAGAGCGAGACATTGGTGATTGTGTAACTTTAGTTTATGCTATTCATGATTTAGAGATTTAGAGACCTTATGTTATTTCAGTCTTTGTTTTAAGCTTCTGTCATTTGGAAGAAGAATTAATTTTTAGTTATTTTTGGATTATTTTAAGATGTTTATGGATTTGTAATTCATTAGTTCAGGAGTTTCGTTTATGTGGAAACTTTAATTTGTTGTGGCATATTACATTTGATGGATATGTTATGGAATATTGTTTAGAACGTCAAACTATGGAAATGTTAGAATTGTCAAACTCAGCTAAATAGTAAATGGTGTTTGTTTTACATTAAATTTCACTTCGTAAGTGTATGAAAATTTGGGAATTAATGAGTTATTAGGACCAATTATATTAACTCATTAATCCCATTTCACAACTGTAAGAAAAACGGCTAGTACAGTTATGGGTTCTCCAACAGTCAAAAGATTTAAAACCCATTACCTTGTTTTCTAATAGTAAAAAACAACTAGTTCATTTAAGTGCTTTTCAACAATTACAAGGTTTATAGATATAAATCTTACATCTTTTATTAAAATGAAAAAGAAAATGTTAATGTAGGGATTGAGGACCAAGTCTAAGACCTCTACTTAAGTTTTTCTTCCTAAGCAATGTGATGCTAGAAGACAAGCTCTTATGACCAATATGGTAAGTGGCTCAAAAAGTAAAAGCATAAAATGTAAGATATGTTAAATATGAAATACAAGGCTATAAAGCCTATACGCCATATAAGATAATGTAGACAAGTAGATTATAAAAGAGTGAATCATATAATTTCAACATTACTAAATTATTTTTATTTTTTATTCTTTCTTTTATTGAATTAGAATTAAAAAAGAAAAAAGAAAACAATTAAAATACAACCTAATAGAGACTACTAGGTTCCCAAACATCGACAATATCAGGGGGATAGGGTGTTTGCAGTGGTCATTTAGCCTCGTAAGTGCTGGAGTTCCTATTGAGTTCCCCAAGGGTGAATTCTGAGGGTTTATTCTACCCAAAATGATGTATGATTTTTTTTTTTTTTTTTTCTTCCGAGCCAAAATTAAGAGTCGACAATATCTATTATCTTTGTTTTATTAATTTATTAATCTTTTATTTAAATTAATATGATTCTTAAATACAATAATTTTGATTACATTGTTCACCCATATTCCGCAGGGTTCATTTGCTAGTATGGCTGTAACTTGTAAGCATAGTACAGCTGGGTGAGTACGGGTGGGCCTTTCCAATAAAGCGGAACATTCAGCTCCTTGTATGAACGACCAATATACGTACAAATCTGATCCAATTTAAATAGAAGATGCAAGACAATGTCCGATGGGTTCATGTTAGTGTGCAGCTAGCTACCTATCACACAGTTGGTATTGGTGAAAAAGTATCTTCTCCTACCAGTTTATGACAATTAGTAGGAAGGCCAGCCCCACTTACAAGATTCCATGTAGGTAGTATTAGTGATTATGTTGCAGCCGTTGCAGATTTGGTCTGCCCCCTCAACAAACGCCTACGGTCCACCCACAACCAGAGGCAGACACATTGTGTTGAAAAAGTGATTTACTCTTTGGGGGGAGGGGGCGCGGTGAGGGGGGATTTTCACTTTTTCAATGCAATGTGTCCACCGCTGGCTGCGGGCAGTCTGTAGGCAACAGCCATTTGTTAAGGGGGCAAACCAAATCCACTGGGTGTTGCAGCTGGTTCTAATGATGATGATGGATGATGATAACGACAATGTTGTGCTGATAGGAGTTAATTCCTTTAATTCAACTGAGATCTGTTAAGCTTTAAGCTAAACACAATAAAATTGAATGAGTTGCTGAAGATGTTTCGAAGGTTATGATGGAGCTCAGTTAAGCTTTAGGTTGCGGCAACTGTTGGATGTTCAGACTTCAGAAGACTGATTCTCATGGAACCTACAAAAAGGGAAGGCCAGGATTGTTTTTTTCCCGAGTCTTAAAAGCGATTGCAGAGTGGATATTTTAAGCAACTCATTTGCTAGTCTGGTTTCGCCAAATGCAATAAAATGAAACTCCTCTTAAGATTGAATTATGAAAAAGGCCTACTTGCGTCATCATTGAACAAGGCTTGAACCTGTGCAAGCCCTACACATCGTTAAGCCAAAGTTTTAAGAAAAGTATAAGGGAAGTAATCCCGGACCTAGCAAATTGCAATCGAGGGCCCTTTCTTCGTCCCGTGAAAGCTTTTCCTACTTATTTTTATCATACTGTAAATAAACAAAAGGAATAAAAAGAACAAAATCTGGATCAATCCAAACTGTCCAATTTGACTGCCTTCTGATAGGCCATCACCAAAAAGCACATAAAGCCTTCCTGAGGAAGAAGTTCAATATAACGAGTCTGAATCCCCTGCGACCAATAAGGGTGCTTTGGCAAATACATCCTCAAGTAATCAAGCTCATGAACATGATTGGGACTGTAGAGCTAATTCCCGGCACATGCTATATTGTCAAGGATCTGCCATCGAATAAAGCTAGCAAACAGTTCTTTTATTTTATTTTTGTCTAGTTGAGTTCAATTTGATAAACGAATGCCAAATAAATAAATAATCATATACTTCATTCAAGGGGACCTGGGAATGCAATACTATTGATCCCCTATAAGAGCTCCAAAGCCATACGAGTACACCTGACTCGCAACCTTCAAGAGGAAACAAACTTTCATTTACAATTCGACTGTATCTTTATAAGAATTAAAAAAGAAGCGAACAAAACTCGTTTAGAATTTAACTTTAATTCAAGATATAAACTACAAAAGGTATGGTGGCAAGCAATAAGAGCACATATAAGTATTTCATAAGTATTTCACAGTTACATACCTTCTCTTTCTGCAGCTTCTCTCAAGCCTCTTTCTGACTTGGACAGCCAGCCAATTCCTAAATACGCAAATATTTTTCATCCAATCATATGATGCTCATATTATCCAACAGCAGAAAGAAAGAAGTCTTATTTGTCCATTTTAAGTTTCTTTTCCTTTTTTTTTATTTTCTCCTCTCACTCCCCCTAATGGAGCTATACCGTATCAGCCTTCCTTGTTGGGAGGCCCTGGCTCAGAGCTCTGATTCAATATTGATTATTAGGAAAAATAAATAAATCCAATTTCATGACTGTTCAAAGGGACTGTACTAATCAAGAGCTGCTTTGTTTCTTCGACCCGTAATTGGCTTAGGCAGGCCATCAAAGATTGGTCTAGTGATGGCTGCAGTTGAAAAAGCCTGTAAGTCTGATTTCAAACTCCACTTTGAAGTTGGCCAGATGGACAAGGAATTATAATTTTCCTGGTCCTGCAAGCTGGATGTGCTTGATGATTTCCGTACTCCGGCAAACCCATCAGCTATGAAAGAGTCTCCCAGACCCACAGGAATCGGGTTCAACCACCCTGTTTCAGCATCAGATACAAGAGCAGTTCGGCTTGCAGATTTCGGCCTCAGGGCTAGACCCTTCCCTGTTATTGCCAAGAACCCACTGCCACCACTATTATCCTCCTTTAAAAACATTTTTGGGATGTGAGAACCAGAGTCAGTTTCAGCTTTCTGCCGCCTGCGGACAGACTTCTCATTTGATTTCTCAGCATCACCATCCCCTGCTTCTGCAACAGGCACATCCTTAGTCAGTTCACCATTCTCAGGCAAGAAGCCATTAACTAAGCTTCTAGACTTCCGATGCTGGCCTAAGGGTGGGTCAGAAAATGGTGAGGATCTGGGTGGCAATCCATCTTCCAAGTAACGAGCTGTGTCTGTTTTGTAAACTGCCATCTCTGTGCCTTCTGCTTCACCTCTGTTATTCGAAGGTTTAAGCCCATAGTAGCCCTGCAAATTGCTCATGGCTGGAGAAACATTACATGGGGGTGATTTCAACCTGAGTGACTGCAACGAATCCAATACATCAGAGTGGGACCAGCGAGATGGAGTCTGTTCATTGCTGCTTGGTCTGCAATAAGTTCCAGCAGAATAAGCCACTGCAAACCCATTGTCACTATCCACTATGGAGTAAGATTCACTCCGAAAAAAGGAAAATTAAAAAAACAAAAGATAACAGAAAGCAAAACTTAAAATACTGTTGTGATTAATAGAAGATGTTCACTAGAATGTTGACTTTGTAGGGTAATTCATTATGATTGCATTAGGTACACATCTAACAATGTAATTACATATTTCAGAATGGAAAGCAAATTTGCACTAGGGTTGTCCACAATTTACAACCTTACAAGTTAGGGGTGGAAATTTATGAATTTTCATGGTCGGTAGGTCAAGGTAACATAAGTCAACCACTTGCCCATCTTCTAACCAATTTTTTTTGTAACTTGTTAACCTTAACAATCAATGCTGAGGATGCAAAACCTAATATAAGTTTCCTTTCTATATGTGTGTTATCAATCTATAAGTGAAGACAAAGATCATCATAATTTCAAACTGCCCCTTTCGCTTTCTCAATAGAGAGAACCTTCGCCATCATTAAAACTGCACTCTAGAATCACAGGTTGTCTAGAACTGAAAAGTGTTAAGAGCTAGTTGGATGCCCAAACAATTAAAAAGTGACAACATCATAGGTAAAATCTGGAAACCTGTCTTTAGCAACTGTCAGTTAATAGTTTTTGTACAGAAAGATGCGAAACAATCCCTATTCAAATTCGTGGGCCTGGGAGCATACATAATAGAGGCAAACAAATCAAGTAGGCCAAAGAGACCCTATCCACTAGTTTTTAGGGGTGCATATGGGTTGGCCCTTTGTGCCTGGCAGTTGGTAGGCCCAGGGCATGGGCCATTATAACATATTTCAGGTTCGGGACAGGTACCCAGGTTACAAAGCCCAACCCAAATTAAATCTACGGCCTATTAATTCCTTACATAAAAATTAAAAATTTTTAAAAATACTTATGTCTAATCTATAAAGTCTCGGGCCTTGGGCCAGGCCATGGTTAGCCCAAAACATGGCCCAAACTTAAGCACAGGAATAAACTAAGGCCTGGGGGCCCATCAGGCCTAAACTTGGGCTCGGCTTTTTCAGGCCAAATTTCAAGCTGTGTTGAGCCAGGCAGCCCCACTAGTTCTAGTAGTTGTTTAATTAGGACTTTTATTATGTTTTCTAAGTTAAAATTATTTATTTGGTAAGATTTTATTTAACTTCTGAGTTCGTTTATGACTTGCAGTGATTAATTTTTAAATATATGAAAAGTCTTATTTCCATAAATTTTCTTCAAGCCTTATTTTTTGAGAAGTCAAAACTTACTACGCTTTGTTTTGGTGTCATTTGAAAGGTTATTCAGGTACCTTTCCAATAAATCCAAGATATCATAAATGTGATGTAATTAGGGGATGTTATGGCCAAATTACCATCAGAGTATCACTTTGTGATGGAAATTATATATTTATAATTTTATTTTAATTATGAGTTTAGATTTTAGCCTATAAATATAGAGGAGATGGGATCAGTGGAAAAATGAATTTTTATGATGAATAGGCCTGATGGTTTAGTGTGACTCCAAGGTTTAAGGTGCAGATTTCTTGTAGAACCTCTAGGTGTAGATTCCTAGAGTTCCAGTAGTGCTGTTTCCATTGCCTTTCCATTTCTATTTCATTTTGAAATCTTATCTGTTAAATCTTTTCCATTATCATCAATCTATATCTTAATTCTTACCATTCGATTTAAGAAATTTTGTTCGTATCCCTACATCTGATATCCTTGATATCTCAACCTATCCTTTATTATTCTTATAATTCTCTATTCAATTCAATATCCATTACACCCCCATTGCTATTAGTTATTTGCTGACTTTTACTATAAATTTCCATTTGCTATTGCTATTAATTTATAAAATCCTTTAGCTGATAGTTCCATGATTCTTTTTTTTTAATTTCCATGGCTGGTTTTAGTCTCTTTTGCTCTGAAATTCTCTTCCTTTAATAGCTCCTGTGTTTAAAAATAAACACAACTATAGGAATAATAGGTTGTTGTGGATATGAATTTATGGATGGAAGTATAAGTTAAGGAATTGTAGGTGATTAATAAAAATATATATAATTAAATTCAGCAAACAATTACTTGTCATGAAAGTAAAATTGATATAAATTTGAAAGAAAATTGTAAGAAAGAAACAGGAATGGGTTCAGAATTGAGATGTCTGGGAAAATCAACGGTGGTAATCTAATCTTATTTTTTATATCAAACAATAAGAAAATCAGAACTAGGTTGATAATAAAAGAAATTTAGCAATTACCAGATAAAATAAACAGGAAAAAGTAGAACAAGAAAAAAAAGATAAACCTACTAAAATCAGCACCAATGGAAATCTACGAATCAGCACCTAAAAGCCTTAAAAGCATGAACACCTTCAAGAGAGAGGGGGTTATGCAGGAAGATAAGGGAATACCTAGGATTCTACAGATTGAAGTCTCTATTACATCAAATAAGTCTTAAGGGCTAAATAGAATAACACAAGCTGCTGAAAATTAACAGTAAATTGGTTTAAAATTTGAGAGTTCAAAGCAAGTAAGCTGGTTGGACCTAAATAGGACTATATCAAAAATTTCAAATAGGCCAGAAATATATTTACCAAGAAAAAAAAAAAGGCCAGCAATAAAAAAGTATAGGAAACTCGAGTAGGGTGGTCAAATACAGCTAAGAAAGTTCAGTGACTAGAAGAACAAAACTGAATTAGACTGCCTATTAAGGCTAAAATTTGAAATCAAATTTTGACAAAATAGGATATAGAACAAACAAAGAAAATCAGAGTCAACCAACAGAATTTTAGATCTTAAACTTAGAAAATAACACAACATTAGAGGTAAATTTAGAATACCAGGCCCTTACACTGTGTTAAAATCACTACAATCAGATCAAGGTTTTGAGATAAAATCCATCACCCCACAAGTATCACAATACCAGTGAAAACCAAAGCTCTCATACAAATCTCTTACTGAGAATCTGCAAAATGTGCTTTTACAATGAAAAACTCCAATATATGGAGATTAGGGTTGTCATATAACCTAAATCCCTTGACTTTGACTCTTAACTCAACTAGAGACACTCCTAATCTTACTTGAACATTAACTCAAAACTCAAATATATTGTCTCGTCATTTCTTTATCAGTTAAGAGATAAATATATTGCAAAGGGGGACAAGAAGTCCCCAAAATTACAAAGAGGGCAACATATTGAAACATAAATGGTACACCCTACCCAAGAAAGCAAAAAACATATCTCTTCACCCCTACTAAGATATCCCAATCTTTCCATTTTATTCTTACAATCTTTACATTGTGAGACTCAAAACAAACATCCTATCTTTAACTTTCCTCAAAACTCTACATGATGGTTCATCATAATTCTCAAAAACTATACTATTCCTCTCCACCCACACAGACTAACGCATTCCCATCAGTGCCATGTACCAACCTTTCCTTTTTTGAATGTCCATTGTGAGAATTCTATTCAAAAGCGATTTTCACAGAAAAAAAGGCCACTTTGGATGAAATACCATGACAACAGATAACTTTATCCGGAAACTAAAGGCCTTCTGAGCAGACCAAGCATAGTAAAATGATTTACATAAAACTTCCTCTCTTTTTTTTAGTTCAGTCCATAACCATCTGTCTTCTCCTAGAATTGGTCTAATCCCACAGCTGATGAAGAAGGCCTGAAAACCCCTCATCTGTCATCTCCCAATCGTTAAGGTTTCTCCTTAGATTAGGACACCACACTCCATTCCCAGTAATTGTATCAAAAGTGCACAGCAATGACTTCTGCTTATTCCTCGCTATCGAATACATCCCATTGAAAGACAGCTTGAAAGAGGTGAAGCCACACCAATTATCCACCAAAAATTTTATTGTCTTGTTAAAACCCAATCAACTTAATAAATTTACTAAAACATACCCCTTTACTATATATTTTCAAAGGCCTAAACCCATCCTCACCTCCTTAGGTTCCCACTCCAAAATCAGCCCATACTAATGATCACTTTCCTCCATATAAACATTCCTTCTCCATAACAAACCTCCACAACCATTTCCCAAGGAGAGGCTACATTGCGTAATCTCAATCTCCTTAAACAAAATTGATACAGCACAAAGCTGTGAGTAACCAAAATCAGGGGCAGCCCACTAAAAGAGCTCAATCCATATAGAAATAGGCTATTAGGTAAGTATATGGGCTGTAGTGTTGTACTCAAACCTGGGCAGCAGCTTGTTGTTGAAGTTTAGAGGCTTAGAAGGGGTCCCATATCAGTCAATCATCATCTTCTTTATCATAGAACCCTTTCCAAGTCACTTCTCTAATCAACCACCAATGTCAAACTCCAAAATATGCAAGAGACCATCTTTGAATAATTTCTTCAAACACGTAAAGAGTACCAAAGAGTCCCACAACAGAAAATTCTAGGTGTATAATTGATGATGTGCTCCAAGTTTCAATCAAATAACAATCTCCAAGTGTTGCTTGTATGATATAAGCAATTCCTTTATCAACCAGCTACTAAAGAAGGTTTCTCTTTAAGCTTTTCAAGAGAAAAGTGAAACCCAATCTGGCTGCAGGGTTTTATGGGCATTGGGTTTTGATGGGTTGAAGCAAGGGGATTCAATGAAAACCAGAAAATAAGAGGATGAAGAAGAAGAGATGATGAAGATGGAGATACACTATACCTTAGGAGAAATCACCAACTCCTTGATCTTGGAAATCACCAACCAAGATTTCAAGCACGGTAGAACCTTGAAGAAGACTTAACACCAGTAGTGGCAGCCGAAGTTTTAAAACTCTTTTTTTTTTTATTCATTGTATTCATTGGTTCGAACAAGGAGAATCCCCTCCTTTTATAAACCCACAATTAGATAGGTTTTCTCCTTAGGTTTACATCAAAATCAGAAACTAAATAAAATAAAAAAAGTGAAAAAAAAGTCCCCCCCTCTTAGTGAGGTCGACCAAGCCAAAATTGGTTTTTATAACATAATTCCTAATGTATCCCATATAAAAAAACTCAAATTCCTATCATATCCCGAACTCTAATACTTAATATAAACATGAAATACCTAATAAAATCTCTACCAAAACACTCTAAAACAGAACCAAACACTTTTCAAGATGCTCCTTTGCTCATCTTTGTAAGCCTCCATGTGTGGGTTCCACCTTGCTCCCATGTCCACATCACAAATCCTCCTACCTCCATTCGGGTACAAAATATATCTTCCAATCCACTAGGTGATATTTCCTTACTTCTACTCTTATCACTCCACAAAAAATTCCTAAAATTCCTCACCATCTTTAATGTTATTTGGGTGGGAATTATAAAAAGTGACAGAAAAAATTCAGGACGCAAGCCAAGGAGCTCTTCATTAGGGTAAGCCCTCCACCTTTCTAAAGTAAAGGGGCTTTCTAAGAATCCAAATTTCTTCTCACCCTTTCCATTACCAGCTCCCAAACATCTTTATATTTGAACTTTAAACCATAGTCGCAAGAAAGCTTGACCCCAAGGTGCAAAGTTCGCTTCCTATGAAGCTCGTTTGGGAAGCCAATTCAATTCGGCTTCTCCAAACACAGGGAAGCACATGGGAAGCGGGAAAGCAATTGGGGAAATGAGTAGAAGCATTTAAGAAAACGATTGGGAAGCAACCTTTTTTTTTTGTTATTTTTAATGCAAAGCCCATGCTATTGCTATTGAATAAAACAATTTTCTATGTTTTGACACTGATTTTGTAGCGAAAAAATATGGGATTTAGTATTGATTTTATTCAATTCCAATAACAAAGATTCAAATATAATGTTTTCCAAGAAGGCATTCTATAGTCTAAATTGAAGATGCCTAGTTATCTACAAAATCTTGTAAGGTAAATAAGGTATGGCCCCAACTAATATAATGGGAGTGAGGCATCCAAACCTCGACAAATGCCTCATGTACAGAGGATAAGACCCATAACTGATTGGATGATGATATCAGTAATGTATTTATTTCTATTAGTAATCACTTATTGGTTGTAGATAAATAATTATTTACTTTTTATTAGTATAACCTATTATTTTCATTTCATTTTCTAGTAATTTCAAAATATTGTTTCTAATGGTTCTAAAGTTGCTTCCAAATTGCAATTGCTTCCCAATCGCTTCCTATTCATCCTTCAATCAATTCTTGATCGTTTCTCGCTTCTCACTTCCTAGTGATTTATTGAGCCTCACTTCTTGCTTTCACTTCTCACTTTGGTAACTATGCTTTAAACCCAAAAGGAGGCCATGATAAAACAAAGGGAACTTACTTATTTTACCAAACAATCGTGCCAAGTTTCTAAGGTTATTCACCTCTCCGACCCCAAACTTCTTAAGACCTGAACATGACTACTTATGGCACTGGTCCCTTGACTTCTTACAAAGCTCACACAACTACTACTGACTTAAAATATAACTAAAATAACGTTAAATTATCAAATAGATTAAAAAAAAAATCTTCAAAGCTGTTGAATCCCTCTTAAAGCTAGAAATTACAAAACACCTATATAGCTAGAAAAATAGGTTTTCTTACTCCACATCAAATAATTTGGAATCTACACCAAGTCATTATGCTAGAGCATAAACAGTATTCATTGAAAATTTTCTTATTACACCACTCCATGTTCTCCATATTTTCAAACTGAACTCTAAATTCCTAATTAAAATAAAACTATAAATACAAAATTTACTTCACAAAGTGATACCTTGCCAGTATTTTAAATAGAACTTCCACAAATAATATCAGATTGCCAGATCCAAAACTTGCTGGATAGGTAATTAAAAAACCTTTCAAGTGACAGTGACACTAAAATCAAGTTAAACAGATAAGTTTTGACTGTAAAATAAGTCCTACAAAAAACAGTAAGAAATGGGACTTTTACTTTCCTAAAAACTATCCCCACTATAAGTTAAAACTCCTAAACCAATTTAGAAACTTAATAAAAACAGACTAAACTTTGGAAAACATAACAATTAAGAAACCTCATTAAAGAACCACTAAAACTAGTGAAAGCATTGACACATGGGTCTTTTCTAAGACCTACTTGACTAGATTTGATGAGCTTCAACTATAGACTATAGGTACATAAATTTGAATCTAGGTTGTTTTGTGTCCTGCATCATTCTCCCCCAATTGAAAGGAACAAGAAAAACTAATGCTTGAGTTTAAAAATGTTGAAGGATTAAC
>JAOXJP010086373.1:0-14824 GCA_025762735.1 Platanus orientalis | reverse complement strand
CAGGCCAATGCATTCAGATGCTGCCCGGCTCCTGTTTGAGGAAGCGAATTTAGCTCTATGAAGATAAAACTTAAGGGAACATAAAAACCGGTTCTTCTGACGCTTGGCAATGAGAAAACCTGCAACTGTTATCAAGCGACTCCAAGAAACCTATTTGACTCCAAAACAACCCTATTAAAACTGCAGTTGACAGTCTTGCGAGATAAAGGTTTAACATTCTCAAACAGGCCAGGAGCCAACTTAATTTGAGACTGTTGTGTTAATATTAGACCAATCAAGGCTAATGCTCTGGCCGACAAAAGCCACACCTCCATTTGATACCACATTAGAATAATCCATTGCCCTCAAAGCATCAATCAGGAGCATCTGGAAGATGACATAGGGGAACAAGATGCAATGGGCAAAATATGGGGTGATGATCATGTGTAATGGTTAGGCTAGCATACAAAACAGGTTATCAGCAATTTTATGATTTATTGCAAGTCATAAAATATTTCTCACATCTATAGAGGCATTGAATGCCATCAAGGATGCCAAAGTATTATACACCCAGAAGATTGACGTGATCAACAGAAAAGAATGCCATACAGATTTATTCTCCTAATATCTATAATCTTATAATTACCTACATAGGAGCAAGGGGCAGCTGTTCTACCTGCTTCTTTCATCAATCACACAGTTTCATATATGTAACCCATCACGACCAGTTGACATTCATCTTAGGAGGAATTTCTAGGTAATGTTGCATCAATCTAACGCTTAAAGACGGGAGAGGAGGTCCATTAAAAAGGTTGTAGATGAAGTAAGGGTAGTTAATTCATTTATAACCACATATATGTATTGGCCTTCATAAGGAGCAAGTGTGAAAAGGATTCAATTATTCCGGGCTAGACATGTTTCACACTTTGAGAGCATCTTACAGAAGAACATTAGGTTGAAAACCATGTTCTCTTGCAAAGAATGGTTCGACTATTATGAGAGTAACATACTAGTGGATAAAAGAACTAAAGATATTTATTTAGAAATTCCTTCTAGTATGAATTCCAACTGGATTATCAATACTCTTAAGCCAATTCTAAAGGTGCTGAAGAAGGTGAACAATGACAAAAACCCTACAATGGGCTCCACACAAATGAATCCATGACACTGATGAAAGTACCAATTAGAGCGACTGCCAGTTGCTCCTAAGAAGAATATCATAAGATTATAAATAATAAATAGAACAACTTGCTCCTTCATGCTGCTGCTAAGATTGTACATTTCATTTGGTTAAATTTACTTGTCATGTAGTGAGTTTTAATGATAAATTACAATTTTTTTATAAATTTCATCAAATTACCTCAATCCAAAATACCATTACTAGCATAACAAAGACATTAAAACCTATCTACCTAATATTTTATCAAATGTGGTCGGAAAGCCAGAACCAAACGTAGATGCATAAGCCAAGGCTCTTAAGAACGTGATTTCAATTTGAAATCTCTGATTTTCCTCCTCTTCTCTCTGCCTTTCTCTGCAACTATCAATTCGAAGCTTCTACGTGGTTTGCTATTTAAGCTACACTTTGCAAGCTTTCAGATCAGATCTGGTTTGATTTGGATGAATAATGCTTTAACTCAAGTAACAAAGTACATTAAATAAGGAAAATGATCTTTGTAACCAAAGATTACCTCGGTGTTCGTCGGTGATGGTCGGTGATCGTCATTGATGTTCTCCTTTTTTCTCATTCAATCATGAGGCAGATTATCGTGATTGAACAAAAATCGTTCAAATTTCGTGATGACAATGTGGGAAACTCGAAGGTATTACGTATTACGGAAAGGCGGAAAGCCTTCTCTGCTTACATTTGTGTTAATGTACGACTCAATAGTTGGGTTTGTGATGTATTTGACCAAGCAATTAGGGTGCCGGATTTTTCATCTTTCCTGCATTCCCGGGATGATGGTAATCGTGTGATTCTATTAAAGGGTTGTCTTAACGCTTCAGGGGCATTCCTAAAAGTTTCGGAGATACATCGATCTGGTAAGGAATTTTCGATCGTTGTTCCTGCCAGGAACGGTGGTCAGGGTTGGACCAATGTCTTGTACACCATTCGTGGTTTATTTGGTGTGGTCCCCAACCCAAGGGGTAGTCCATGTCCGAACTTGGATGCCTGTACAGCTCTTCAAAGCATTAGGGATGGTGACCACCAGTCTACCATCTCAGCAACTTCTTATTCACGTGTAGAGATTGCTCATAGGGAGAACGATTGGGCTATTACGATACCTAGACCTCTTAATGATAAGGGTGAAGAGGTTTGGTCGAGAATGATGATTTGTAACAAGTGGAATCGACGAATTTCATGGAATAACATCTCTGTTAGGAGCGACTGGTTTATGAAGTCCGTCACACCGCTCTCGTGGATCCCCTTTGATAGTGAAAGGTCTCTTTGTGTGTGTCCGTCGCTGGATGTCGCCCATCAGTTGTGTGTTTGGGGAACTAGTTTTGCCGGTTCTGTGGAATTCGAGTTCCATCCCTGGACTCCCAATGCTTTCGCTATTAGGTACAGATGCCTCTTTAAATCCTGTTGGATTCGTGTTTGGGGGCTACCCCTAAACCTCTGGACTGTTGATTATTCACAGCCATTGGGAAGACTTGTGGGGGGTTGAGAGTTGTTGATCCCAACACACTAAATTGTGAGGAGCTTCATTGGACTCGCCTTGAGTTAAAGGAAGGGAATCTGCGAAGTATCCCTCGACTGTTTTCGGTCATTGATCAAGGGCGCTATTTCCCTGTGGCCATAATGATCGAGGGAGATATTTCCATGGTAGACAATGAGTCGAAGGCTTAGGGGTGTGTGGAGCGTGCCTTCTCGACGATGAATCTTCCCAATGGTGATTCCGACCGAAATTTTTCTAGGGCTATCAATTCAAATTTCGAACTGCCTCCTGCAAGTGTCATTGGGGTGTCTGAAAATCATTCCAATGGGATGGCGTGCGGCAGTCTCTCTTCCTCTTCTGGAATGGCATGGGAAAGAAGGCATATGGGGGAAGAGAGAGATATGGGGTTTGGTCAAAAGGTTGTGGGAGAGGATAATGGGAAGCGTGTGGGCAAAGATTTCTTTGGGGAGCCCATGTCTAGATAGATGGAAGGGGATCCTGTGCCTACCACGGAGGTAGGTTCGCAATTTATGGAGAACACAAGTCGGGGGTCACATCTGACTCATCCAAACCAATGCTTGGGTCAGGGTGCTGGGTTGGGTATGCTCGAAGCGAGGTGTTCGTCAAACCGGTTTGAATGTTTGGATTAGACATGTGAAGAGGGTTTGGGGTTATCCTTTGATGGGCCAAGGGCCAGTTCTTTGATCTGGAGGCCCAAGGGCTGGCCTGTTTAGGTGGTGCCTTCCGCTTCGAAAGGCCTTGTCACTAGGGCCCAGCATTCTTCCCTTCGTAAGGAATCTGATGCTCAGCAGGGTCTTAATCCTCACTCTTTGCAAGTGGTGGGGAGTGAGGAGAGGCTGGACTGTGAGGGATCTGGTGTTTCTTTTTCTGGGGCTGGTGTGCTGTTGAATGGGGGAGCGGAGCTCAGGTTGGGGTTGCCGGATCATCGTCCGAGGGGTAGGCTCCTGTGATTGGGAATCGGGAATCGTGTCTGGCTTCTTCTCAATTCTTGCCCTTCCCATCCCTCTCCTCCTGAGATCTGTGAGGGGAAGATGAATGACCGTGAGACGGGGGCTTCCTCGTGGGTGTCGATGGCCACAGATTCTCTAAGCTCATTTTCCCGTCGTCTGGCTGAGGAGGTGGTCATTCCTGATTTCCCATCTGCTAGGGGTGCCATTTTGACTGTGTCTCCTGATTTTGCAGAGTTCTTGGTTATGGGGCTTCTTTGGAGGGAGGAGGAGAGAAGTATCTCATCCAATGTGTCTATTGCGGAGCTGGATTGGTGTTATCGATACTATTGTCTATCCGAAGCCATCTTGTTCTGGGTCGCTCAAGGCGAACCCTTTGGAGGCTGGTAGAATGAGGATGGAATTTTCCCTAAACTTTGTGCAACCATGGACTTCTCACAAAACCCTTGGGTGGACCTTCACTTCAATCTCCCTCTACCATCAGATCAGATACTTTTGTTTTCCAAGCTTCATTCTCTTTCCACTTTTTCTTCTTTGAATTTGTGCAGGAATCAATTTGATTCGGTTGAGGATGAGAATTTTATCCATAATATGTTGTCTGTTGTAAATTTCGATTAGGGTGGTAGTCAAGACTGTGTTGGTCAGTTGATTTTACCTGATGACCGGGGACGGGGGATGCTAGTTTGGAGGGGGTATTGGATAGAAACCCGTTGGCTGTTGATTGTGGGGAGTGTGATTTGAACCTGTTGAGATTGAGGGAGACTAAGCTCAAGGACTTTTGCACACATCCCTGCATTTGTGCCTCGGGTGTAGCAGTTTCTTTAGAAGTGTGGAGAATCGGGATGGGAAGTTAGTTTCTGATTGGGTGCTTGGCAAATTGGATCGTTTCAGTTCCTTTTTAGGTGTCCCTTTGGAAGGTTTGGAGGAGGAAATCAAGGATCTGTTTTGCTGGATAAAGGAAAGGAGATCAAAAGATATGGTTGTGGTATCTAAATTTGTAGATTATAAGCGGCTTCGGAATGAATTAAAGAGACTGTGGAATTAATTATGAGAAATCTATTGGGTCGGTCAACAAAGGTGGAGTACGGAAAGGGCAAGGGTTATACAGGAGTTGATTTTATGGATCTTAAAATCATTTCTTGGAACGTGCGTAGATTAGGTAACAAAGAGAAACGTCTTTCCATCAATCAGAGCTTCACCAATGCTAAACCTGATCTTATTTGTTTGCAGGAAACAAAGCTAAGGGTGATATGTGATTTGATTGTTAAGGATATTTGAGGGTTATCCTCCTCTTCGTGGTTAGCTCTTCCGTCCTGGGGAGCTTCGGGGGGCATCCTCAGTACCTAGAACGATCAGAAGTTTGAAGTTTTGGATCACGAGTTGGGTGCATATTCTATTTCCATCTGTTGTTAAGTGTTGGGGGACTTTAGGGAGTGGATGTTCTCGAGGGTGTATGGGCCTAATATTGGTGGTGAGGTCGATGATTTTTTGGGAGAACTGGATGATATAAAGGCTAGATGGGATTTTTCATGGTGTCTTGGTAACTTAGTTCATTTGTCCCATGAAAGAAAAGGGATGGTTTGCCAGGATGGTAAGATGCACAAATTTGGGAATTTTATCAATAGATGGTGAAATTGCTCTAAAGTTATCCTAGAGAGAGGTGAATATGATATCTAAAATTATCTTACCCATTTTTACAAATCTTGGGATTGATTTTAATCTTTTTAACTTAGCCCAAGTGTGTGTGTGTTACAAAGTGTCTACTCAAATATTTTGTCAAACAAGTAATGTGCAAGGTAGTAATGAGCATCAAAGTAAAGATACAAGCAATTACACACAATCCACAACAAGAGATTTATAGTGGTTCGGCACTAGGGCCTACGTCCACTCTTTGAAAGCTCACCACCGAGCTTAGGTATGTTTCATTTAAGTATTATTACAACCTACGTCAATATACAAAACCTAACCACTTACTCACGAGCAAGCTAAACAACAACACTAGGTGCCTCCGGTGAGTGTGAACTACTTCCGGTGTCTCCAGCAGAGGTAGTCAGGTTTCCGGTGTCTCCGACGGAAGCAAAGCAAACACAATAGTAAAGATGAATGCAAAGTAAAACAATTATTACCACAAGATGGTTGATGTTGCTATTTGCACAAAGTGGGGTGTGCTTCTTGAGCTCAACCAAGTGTGAGTTTCCTCTTAGGAAAGACTCACCACAAGTTCTCCTCAATAGTAGTAGAGTAGTATTTAAGAGGAGAGAAAGAGAGAGTGGTTCTTGAGTGAGATGTTAGTTATTCAAGCTCAAAACCAATAGAATTATAGTGTTTTTCTCAGTGGGGAAGGCTCTCAATTTGATAAATTTTGTAACACTCTCTAGGTAGCTTGAAGTGTTAAGAAATTCATTTACTCTAAAGGGAAAAGTTCCCTTTTATAGGGGTGAGAAGCACCCACAACCTTTGGATTAGAATCTTTTAAAACGGGCATCTCTTTAGAGTCTTAGATCTCGAAAAATGGGGTTCAAATTTCAAAAATATTGCCTTGAAATTCGTGTTTTAATTTTTTACCAAAAATGCCATCGTGATCGATTACGAGATCCTTGATCAATCATGGCTAGTGATCGACTACAGGTCTCGTAATCGATCTTGAGTCAGGATCAGGATCGTGATCGATTGCGAGATCCCTGATCAATCACGAGTTTGAGAGTCAGGCCAAGATCTATATTGCAACCGATTGCAAGTGATGGGGCCTAGCTCTCGGGAGTCTCAGATCTGGGTAGTGATCGATTACCACCAAGATCTTGAGATCTTGGATTGGGCACTTCAAAAGGGCTTGTCCTTAGGCCTTTTTTCCTTGGGTTTTGTGAGGGACCTACCACCATGTCTACATTCATTTTAAGGTCTTAAACTGCTACGCAATGCATGTTTTATACCTTTATTGGTGGGACAAGTCCGAGGTAGTCTCCGGTCTCTTTTTTAAGTCTTTAGTCCTCCTTATCTTCATGTCTTGAACTTGTGAGAGCATTGGACACTTACAAGACAAACCACTACATATTTTGTCCATGGGATTGACATACATTAACAGACAGAATTTGATCGACTACCCTCTTAAAGGGGCAAAGTTCACTTGGTTCAACTTTTCGAAAAATTCATCCTTGAGTAGATTAGATCGGTTTCTTTTCTGTGGGGTGTGGGGTGATCTTTTTTAGGATAGGCATCAAGTGGCGCTGTTTCGGGTTTCTTCTTACCATAATCCCATTCTTCTAGAGCCTTGTGTGGCGATTAGGGGCCCCTCTCCTTTCAAATTTGAGGAAATGTGGTTCCAAGCCCCGGATTTCTTTGAGGTGGTGAATCAGCAGTGGAACAAGATGTACTTCGATGGTAACCCCAGTAGAATCTTTGCTTTGAAATTAAAATGGCTTAAGGTTTTTTTTAAAAACTGGAATAAAGATTCTGGACTATCTTTGAAGGCGGATATGGAAAGGATCAGAAAGAGTATTGTGGAGTTGGATCGTTAGGAGGAAGAGAGGGGTATCTCTAGGGAGGATCGGGTGGAGAGGGAGAGGTTAAGGAAAAAGTTTTAGGTGGTGGTTTGCAAAGAAGAATCCTTTTGGCATCAATGTTCCTGGATCAATTGGCTGAAAGAGGGAGATCGTAACACCAAAAAATTTCATAAAGTAGCCTCTCATCGTAGGAATTCTAATAATATTTATGGTCTTTTGGTTGATGATGTGTGGATCTAAGACCCGGTGCAAATCTGTTCTAAAATTGAATCCTTCTATATTAAGTTTTTTGAGGAAAGCCATCCTATTCGGCCTCTCCCAGTTGATTTGGAGTTCAGGTGCATTTCTGAGGGTGACAGATGTATGTTTGAGAGACCCTTCGGGGAGGAAGAGGTTAAATCTACAATTATGGGAATGAAAGGGGATAAAGCATCAGGTCCAGATGGTTGACAATCTCTTTCTTTCAAAGGTGTTGGGACACCATTAAGGTGGATTTGTTGAATGTTTTTGAGGAATTTTACATTTCGGAAGACTTTTATGAGCATCTAAATAACACTTTCATAACGCTCATTCCTAAGAAAATATGTGCTAAAGAGTTGAAAGACTTTAGACCCATTAGCCTTTTGAGTAGTGTTTACAAGATCATTGCTAAAACTCTTACTAGGCGCTTAAAAATGGTTATGAAAGGTCTTATTTCCCATCTCAAAGGGTCTTTATTGAGGATCGTCAAATCTTGGATAGTGTGCTTATTGCTAATGAATGTATTAAGGATCATCGGGGATCTAGTAGGGTTGGGGTGTTGTGTAAACTGGATGTGGAAAAGGCCTCTGATCATGTGAACTGGAACTTACTGGATCATATTCTTTCCTGCTTGGGGTTTGGAGTGAAATTGAGAAGTTGGATTTTCTTTTGTCTGAGGTCGAACTCCTTCTCTATCATAGTGAATGGGTCCCCCGCTGGCTTTCTTAGAAGCTCAAGGGACTTGAGACAAGGTGACCCCCTATCCCCTTATCTTTCCATCATGGTCTCTAATGTTCTCAATAAAATGATTTCTAGAGTTGAGATAGGCTATATTTCGGGTTTTAAGGTGGATACTAGGAGTGTTTCTATATCCCATTTTTAATTTGTTGATGATACGATGATTTCCTGTGATGCAGATATGACACAAATTGGTTTTTTGAGGTGTATCTTGTGTGTTTTTTAGATGGTGACGACGTTGCCTATCAATTTGGCGCAGAGTGAGATGTTTGGTGTGGGGGAGGTCCGTGAGTTGGACTCCTTGGCTTGAATCTTGGGGTGCAAAATTGGGACTCTGCCCTCCTCTTACCTAGGGATGCCGTTAGGGGCTTCTTTCAAATCCAAGTCTATTTGGAATCCAGTTATTGAGAGGATTGAAGGCAGATTGGATTCTTGGAAGGTTTCATTGCTCTCCAAAGGGGGTAGATTAACTCTCGTAAAGTCGTCCTTACCTCTATGCCAAATTATTTCCTATCTCTTCTCACCATCCCGGAATCTGTGGCGAATCGGATTGAGAGACTGATGAGGAATTTTTTATGGAATGATTATCCTGAGTACCACCACTATCACCTGGTTGATTGGAATGTTGTTTGTATGCCAATCCGAAATGGTGGGCTAGGCATTAGAAGGGTTAGATAGCATAATTGTGCCTTGTTGGTTAAGTGGCTTTGGAGGTTTGGGCATGAGAGGGGTAATCTATGAAGTATGAAGTAGGGTACTTTGGGGAGCAGTCTGTATGGGTTTCCAAAGCCCCCCGTGGGAAGCATGGGTGTGGTATTTGGAAGTTTATTCTCAAGGTCAAGGCGAGGTTTTGGAGGTTCATTAGTTTTCAATTAGGCTGGGTCATGATATTAGCTTTCGGCAGGACTCATGAGTTGGGGAGCTCCCCCTGAAGGAAAGGTTTGCAACTGTGTTCTCTTTGGTTGAGGACAAATGGGGTTCGGTTTTTAGCCTTTTTGATTTTGAGTTGAACGTTTGGAGCCCTAGGATGCATAGAAATCTTCAAAATTGGGAGATAGGGGAGTTTGGTAATCTTTTGAATGATCTTGCTGGGTACAGGCTGGTGTTGAATAGGAATGATTGTATGGTTTGAAAACCGTCTAAGAATGGTATTTCCTCCTCCAAGTTGTGTTATAAGGTGTTTTCCAATTAGGTGGTGGATGCTCCTTTTCCTTTTAGAAGGATTTGGAACCCGGGTATTTCTTCCAAAGTGTTGTTCTTTATGTGGAATGCATATTTAGATAAAATTCTCACCCTCAATCATCTTCAAAGTAGAGGGTGGAACTTGGCAAACTTCTGTGTTATGTGTACGAATGAGGCAAAGTCGGTCAACCATCTTTTTGTGCATTGTCCAGTGGCGAGAGGGTTTGGGGTTTCTTCCTCTCTCATCTTCAGATTCTTTGGGTCTTCTCTAATCATTTTTAGAATTTGATTCGGGGTTGGTGGATCAATAGTGTCGATAGGATGCCTCTTATCATTTGACGGGCCCTCCCGAGAGCCATTTGTTGGGGTATTTGGAAGGAAATGAATGCTCGTATCTTTGAGGGTAAGGAGCGCTCGGAAGCAGAGTTGATTCTGTATATCTATAAATCACTCTTTGACTGGGGGTCCATTGGGGCTGAGTTTGAGGAGATTGTTTGGTATTCAATTTGATGTGAGGATATATAATTTTCCGTTTCTCTTTCCATCTCTTTCTGTCTTTTCCTTTCCTTCACATACCTGGTTGGTGATGTTTCTTGTTTTGTTTCCTTCTTGTTTTTTCAATAAAGTGTGCCTTTTACCTTTCAAAATATATATATATATATATATATATATCTTGTAGCTTTAAAATTATAATTAGCTAACTACTGAGATTATTACAGGTTAAGTGATAAAGGGATGCCTTTGGCTCATTCAATTGTGCAATTGCCGTGGCTAGACAGCACAGGACACATCCAGGTAGCACTTAAGTCGTAGTAGGTTATAATCTTACAGTGTAGTAGTAAAAACTAACAATAGCAATTACAAAAAACATGTAAAATTCTAATCACACAACATAGCAAAGCCTCCAATCAGAGGAAGATTAATATTTACGTACTCTCTTAAACTACATCTACTATTATACTAAAGCAAATGGAGTGGCCATCCGTTTGTTTTTTCTTTATAAATTTCCATGTAGACCCTATCCTCCCTACCATTTCTACCACGTTCCTACCATCTTACGGATGATCTCTTATTCTCTCCTACTTTCTCTCTTAACCAATTCCTTTCATCCTACTTTCCTCCTCAAATGGTAAACTAAATCTTCCTTTATCTCCTAAAGAGTAGAGACTCTCTCACATAAATCATTTCCTTTAAAATTCTATTATTTAATTATCCCTTCTTAAATCACTACAAACTTCCTCCCTAATTATTCCTTTCCTATCTTAAACCTAGAATTTATTCTTAGACTACCAAATCCTCTTAAAAACTACCCAAAAACATTCCTCTTACTTAATTAAGGAAACCGACAAATCATATCTATCTACAGAATGATTGTCTATGATCAAAATGTGTCTGTGAACCTCTATAAATGTACCACAGATTGATACATGATGTGTTTTAGAATTCGGTGCCTCTTTGGACACCTACTTTTTCAACTGAACACTTTTTTTGACATTTTTAACCTCAACACACCATGAGTCAGCCTATAGTGTGCTCATAGAGACTCACAAACAATTTTTCATCACAGAATAAAGTAATGGGTTTTCCATGAGAGGTTGACATGTGGATGTCTGATTCTTTTTCCTTTATTTTCTATATTTAAAAAAAATATATTTACTATCATCATAAATCTCTCAAACAACCTCTTTAATCACTCCAATTTTTTTTCACATATTCTATCCACGTCTCCCACTCTTCTTTTCCTACAAAAACTGCTTCCACTCTTCTCCTACAAAAACCATTCCCTCCTAAAAAGACTACCATAAATCTCTCAAACTACTCCTAATATTGTCTCCCAATCTTATCATGCCCCTGAAAAAGTTATCCTACTAAGGTTCTTGCTGATATACAGGTTTCGAGTATGCAGGTTTAGAGTCTAATAAGCTCCTCTATGAGGACCAAGCAGGGTTTCGAACATGGGTTCATTTACTAAACCAGTGTTCTGCACAGGTATATTTTCTAATCTTCCTCCACTTACAAGAAACACGAGTACTTTACATCCTATTCACTTGAAGCAATGTAACAAAATTGGCCACGATAACCTGCCAAAACTTGTATTTGACTGGGCTGCTGATGTTGAATAATCTACAAAGCAACCCTCGGACGCAGGAACCCAACAAGGAATGGGAATTTGGTAATGAACAGGATGGCGGGGGCAATGATAGAGGTAATTTTGGTGAGTGGAGTCAATGATCACTTAGCCCATTCATAAAAGAGTATAGATGGGATCAAGCCACCCAAGACGAGGACTATGGTGCACATCAGACCACAGTCAAGTAAAACTTATCAGCAACTAAGGTATCACCTGGTGACAATAGAAGAAGATAAGGTTTAAGGCTCATTCCCATCATAGCTATGACGTTACTGATAATTTGGAACGAACATTCAACAATATGAGTATCAGTAGTGGTAGATCGGCCAGCGTACAAAATTCGATTAACTCTAGAATATTCACCAAAATTTCCCCTTTTATGGGTGGTGAAATTAAATGGCAAGAAACACAAAATTCCTTTTTCATATAAAATTTTGTAGATATTGACACTTTCAATGGGAATTCTTTATCCTGAACTAAAACCCACCCCATCCATTCTTTTATTAACATTCTTGGTTTGTTGATTCTAGAGAAAATTTAATAACTCCACTTCCACTTCAATCCTTGATGGTAGATAAAATTGTTAAATTTTTGTTTATAAAATGACTAAAATCACTTATTTTAAAATAATAAAACAATATGGGAAAATTTTAAAATTAAAGTCTGCAGGCGTTGTACCACAGACCTGGGTTCAAAACCCGTCTTCACCTACTATAAAAAAATTAATCACTAACGTTTACCTATAAAAAAATAAAAAAATAAAAATAAAACAATATGGGAAACCTTCTTTGTGGTCTGCCCAGCAAGTTCCCATCCCTGCAAGTGTTCAACATGAACAGATGGGAGACCTTCTTCGTGGTCTGCCCAGCAAGTACCTTAAATTTCATTTACCAAAAATATAGAATACCTTAAATTTCCTGTTAAGCTGAAATATGAAAAGGAAATTGGGCATTGAAAACTCACCTTCGTCAATTTATATAGAATTTTTTCTTCTGCTGTCATCCTTTCATACTCTTTCTTCTTCTTCCATCTAAAGAACCTTGAGCCACCTTACAACTGCCCATTTTCCCTTTAGCTTTTTCCTCTGCACTTTTGCATTAGCACTACCATCAATGGCTGCCCCCTTTTCAGAATGTTCTATAAAATTTGCAACTTCATTGACCATGTTCCTAAACTGACTTGAGTGAATCAAACGACACCCCATAAGGTGAAAACTTTTGATTTTATAGAGTGACCAAAGACCGGGTTTCTGTTGACGACCTTGCATAAAATATCATGCGAGCTCCTATGCCATGAGATTCTCATCGTGTAAATTTTAAAAAAATAATATAAGAGAAAAAGAAACACAAACAAAAATATTTCTCATAAGGATCTCTCTCTCTCACACACACACACACACACACACAGATATTTCAATAGAAAATCACCAAAATTGATTGAGCAATCTTAATTTGCTCGAATAGACATGTTCCCAAATACTTGCAAAAACCATTTACAAAGCAACCTACTTTTCTATATATTGCCATATCAATTAAAGAGTTGCACTGAAACAATATATTTTGTTGGAAAATAAGATAAACTAAGAGAGAATTTCTTCCTTGACAATTCTCATGGTGTTTTCCAAACTGAGAAGAAGGATAGTTCCAATAGAGGCAGCCCCAAAACAACCTCCCTGCCCATCAGCCAAATTAGCTTCTCAGAGAAATTTGATGATACGTAAATTTATGTACTAAGAAAGATCTTATCAGATTTGAAAGCAAATTTTCTTGCCTGCTTACTTGATATCAAACTCCCATGAGAGATCAAAAATTCAATCGAGTACTCAAGAGGATCCATTTAAAAAGGAGAACGACTGATCAATGTAAATTAGTTAGGAAAAGAAAGTTGGCACCCAAATACTAAGGTAAAAAGGGAACTTACGAATCTCAGATGTTCAATAATTATGATAGTAAAGAGGGAAGAAAACAAGGGGGAATGCCCAGAAGACGAAATAGCCAATCCAGTGTGCCCAATGAAGCCCAGTATAATGTCTTGGAATGCAAGGGTGATGCAGGACCAGAAGATAAACTAGCCAACTCAGTGATACTAGAAAGGACCGTCTGATAAACTTGAGGATACCAAAAAGAACCATGTGATAAACTCAGGAATACCCAAACAAACTGTCTAAAAACTTGGAAACTATTTGTCTGCGTAAAGAGAAAGGAGGCTAAGGATTGGGTAACTTGCAAGAGAGAAGCCTTGCTCTTTTGGTCAACAGAAGTCAAAGATTTCTTAGAGAACCTCTAAGCCTATGACAGGATGGTATTAAATCTAAGTCCACCGGGCCTACGTCCACTCTCAACCAGCTCACCCTAAGAATCCAACTATCAAGCTTGCTAATTTTAGCAACTAGAATGAAATAAATAAATGCCAGCTTTATATCTATTGGCCCCTCTAAAGGACCGCAAAATACCATTGACCATTAAGCCTTATTACTAGAAACACCCAAATAACAAAATTGCACACTTTACCCTTGAAACTCGTGACCCCTTTCATCAACCACAAACCTTATTTCGTAACCTTTCAACTAGCCATCTCCCCAGCTACTTTCAGATGCTCCAGCATCACAGAATCTATCTCATATGAAGCGGCTTCTTGGTGATGGCTTCTAATGAGTTCATGGCTCCTCTAAATGATGCCCTTAAAGATTGACCTTCATGACTATCTCTTTATTTTCTACTATGTGGCAGATGTGTAGGCCAATGTGGACTCGTCCACGTCATGGGTTTTTGAAGCTTAACTTTAATGGTTCTTCTTTTGGCAATCCGGGCAGGGAGGTTTTGGTTGTGTTCATTAGGGACTGTAATGGGCTGATTGTGCATGTGGTGTGTGCCCCAATCGACATTTGTGATCCGAAAAATGCGGAGGTGTTTGCACTTTTGATGGGGTTGCATGTACTAAAAGAGTTAGGTTGGGGTTGTTTTTTTTTTTTTTTGACAAATTTAGGTTGGGGTTGTTTGATGAGGGGGATTCTAAGGCGGTCATGTATTGGGGTTGGGTTTGTCTCCGGGTTCATGGCATCTTCGCATCTTATTCTTGAGATGAAGATCTTATTAAGATGTCGGAGATTTCCCTCTCTCATGTCCCGAGGGTGATAAATGAAGTTGCTGATGGGTTAGCCAAAAAGGGGGTTGTGCTGCCTATTATGTTCAAAGGATCATCTTTGCTAAGTGATATGTAATTTTTGAGTTTCCATTGTTGTATTTTTATCGTGTTTGTTATTTTCGTCTTTTTCTAATAAATTTTCATTATTCATCAACAACAACAAACAGCCTTATCCCAAATATTTGGGGTCGGCTACACGAATCCTGTTTCCCCATTTTGCTCTGTTTAAGGCCTTATCTGTTGTTAAATTACAAGCTGCCATGTCCTTTACTACCTCCACCC
>JAOXJP010086372.1:0-28830 GCA_025762735.1 Platanus orientalis | reverse complement strand
CAAAATTTCATGAATTTTGGAGTTGATTTAATTTATCAAATCATGAAAACTCAAACCTTCCAAGATTCTTTAATGGAAAAAGTGAAAACAACAAATAATAACAAGAACAAAGGAGGAAAGAAAAAGAAGAATAGAAGAAGAAGAAGAAAGAGAAAAGTGTACCTTGTAGAGAAAATCCTACCCCATACCTAGGTTCTTGAAGAAAAAAAGGAGTTTCACTCATGGAGAGCAAAAAACCAGCCAAAATTTTTATTAATTTCATCATCTCATTACAAAAACATGCAGCCCTGTATATACGCTCACAAACTTAAGAAACTAGCAAAAAACCAAATTAGAAACTCCTAAACTACTAGCTTACTTGATACCTAAGACTTTCCTAAACTCAAAACTATTAAAACCTTGACTTTCTAAAAACAAGAAGTGCAAAAATCTAACCCTTCTAGAGGATTTCAACGAGCACTCTAAGAGGGTCCCATTTTGAGTTGTTGACTCTCTAAAATTACTAAATACCATTGGCAATAATGTCTAATTACAAAAATACCCAAAAACAAAAATTAAAATGACCCTAATATCCACGACTCTAATAACTCATGAAAGATTAACTAAAACAGTAACTAACTCAATAAAGATTCCATCATGTGTCTCAAAGATGTTCCTCCATGTGTTCTCATATGTTTTGTGTGGAACACACCATGACCCATGTCCTCCGATGTTCGCATCATGGAAGCAGGGCACCTAGAATTAGCTCAGGTGATCTGATTTTCAGTTCTTTCTCATGCTTACCAACCATGTAGTAACATGGTTGCTGAAATTCGCTTACTCTTAGATTGCCTCAGATTCTGTAAAGAATTCCAATGGCGATTGTTGAAACTGATTCCAAGGTTTTGGTGGATCTTCTCTAGCTTAGCTACTGATGGTATTCTCTTTCTAGTTAGAGGTTGTGTAACTCCATGACGTGTACAAAGTCAATGAAGTACTACAGAACTTCTGTAGTATTTCACTTGTGACTGTGTTTGTGAGAAATTGATCATCATGTCTTAAGCCAATCAGAAATCTAATAGCTCTTCTGGTACGAGTAGCAATACTCCTAGCAGTGGTTAGACTGATAGCTTCAATGCACAAATAACTACAAGTAAAACTTGATGGTACAAATTTTCTCCCCTGGTCCCAATCAGTTAAGTTGTTGATTATAAACATGTGAAGTTAAAGCTCCAAAACCTGAGGATTCTACTTATTCTAAGTGGCAATCGGAAAAGTATTGGTTATGTCCTGGTTGATTCATTCCATGCAAATTGACATTAGCAGTACAAACTTGTTCTTGAACAAGACTAAGGAGATTTGCGATTCAGTGACTCAAGCCTACTCTGAAGTGGGTCAAATAAGTCATGTTTATAAGCTGCAACAGTGAGGGTAGCAGATAAAATAGGGAGATTTGAGTATAGCAAAGTGTGGCCGCATTCTACTCCACCCTCTGCCGTGTACGAAAGAAGCTTGATCACTATCGATCTTTTCCAACTACTTGTCTAGTCAATGTTGCAGCACATAGAAGTTCAGTAGAAGAAGATCAAGTGTTGAGTTCTTGGTAGGGTTGAACCCAAAGTATGAGCACGTTAAGGTTCAACTCCTGGGACATAATCAAATTCCCTCTTTGTCTGACATTTATTCTAACTCCATAAGGAAGAGAAGCACTGGAGTGCTATGCTGCAGTCACCTTCAGTCGAGAGATCCGCATTACCTTCTTCACAAAGAGATGTTAGAAGCACTCATGGCAGGGGTGCAAGGATATTTGACATTGTTTCCGATGAAAAAGATCATCTCAAATCTGAGCATTGTAGTTGTCCACAACACACTAAAGAAATATGTTGGGATCTCCATGGCTGCTAGAAGAAAAATTAGCCATTCCTTCGCGCGAAGCACTACGAGAGAAGGTAGAGGAGGTGGTAGATCTAGTGACAAATTTGTTTGATCCATTTATCTCAGGAATCGTGCCTCTCTCACCTTATGCTGATCGGTCTGTTGAGTCTGGATTAGTAGTATCTGTTAAAACAATTAAGTTGTTTAGGGTTGATTAGTGAAGATGTCGGAAAAGAATCGAGCCTCAGATCAGGACTGTAGGAGACTCAACCAAGAATGATGTCAGTAGTTTTTAGGCAATTGGTGATACCTCCCAGCCTCAAATAACCACTGTAGTGTTCAATGGTAGAAACTATTTGACCTAGTCCAAATCAGTGCTAATTTACATTCAAGGGAGAGATAAGGAAGAATACTTAACAGGAGAGAAAAAAAAGCCCTCACGAAATGATGCAAGTTATAGAAAATGGAAAACTGAAAATGTCACTGTTATGGAATGGCTCCTTAATTCAATGACACCAGAGATCAGTGAGCACTTCTTGTTTTTAGAGACAGCACATCAAATTTGGGAAGCATTTGCCAAATCATATTCAAAGATGGGACACACAGCCAAGGTATTTGAACTGTGGCAAAAAATTCCTCACTTCAAACAAGGTGATCAGCCACTTACACTTTACTATTCCTCTATGCGGAAGATGTGACATGAATTATATCACTACACCACGTATCATCCTACCTACATGAAAGATACCATATAGTATCAAAAGCATGTTGAGAATATACAAATCTTTGAATTTTTAGTCGGGTTGAATCAAGAATATGAACAGGTGAGAATCCTCATTCTAGGAAAAGACTCCTTGCCCTCCTTAGATGAAGTGTATGTGTAGGTTCACTGAGAAGAGCTACGTCAAAGAGTAATGAGCATTACCTTCTACCTTTGAGAAGTCAGCCTTGATTTCTTCCTCCACCAGGGGTGGCCAGGGGAAATATGCAGGACAAGGTCGTGGTAGACAGCATAACCTTACTCCTAATGATAGAGATCACCTTAAGTGTGAGTATTGTGGCCGGTCCAGACATACGAAGGAATAGTGTTGGGATATGCACGGCCGACCACAAGATTTACCTCATCGTTGTTCACGTGGGGGATCTACCAGTGATAGAGGTGGAGATTGTTTCAGCAATACAGACCGAATGCCCACTCAGCAACTTCCACTTCAATAGAGAAGTCTGTCACGACTCCAACTCCTAAAACCATAGGTACTTCGGATGGGAGTTTATCCAGAGATGAAATCGAAGCCTTTAGACGCTTTGTCTCACAGCTTGAGCATCCTTCTAGTTCCCTCATCTTTTGCTTATTCAAGTACCTTAGCTTCCGCATTTTTTGCCTATCTCCAATCCATTATGCTCTTAGGTCATAGACTCAAGAGCTTCTCACCATATGACTGGTATGTCATCTCTTTTCACATCTTATAGTGTGTGTTCTAGCAAAGATAAAGTTAGGAAAGCCGATGGTTCCCTCTCGCCTGTAGCTGGACAAGGGAATAGTCCTGTCATACCTAACATTCGTTTATCTTCTAGCTTGCATGTTCCAAAATTTTCTCTTAACTTGTTATCTATCAATCACACGATCACATCACTAAAAGTCTTAATTGTTGCATTACTTTTTATTCCTCTCTTTGTGTGTTTTAGGATATGGTGTCGAGGAAGACTATTGGTTCAAGGTATGAGAAGGATGGTCTTTATCTACTAGATTCCAGTTCCGTTTTTGCAACACCAGCAATAAAGAGGGCTTCCTTTACTTCCAGTCCAAATGAGTTACTTGACATCGCTGCTTGGGACATCTATTTTTTTTTATACTAAAGAAAATGTTCCCTCAATTTTCTACAATTAAGTCAGATGTTATTTGTGAACCATGTCAGTTGGCTAAACCTTGTCGCTCTGTTTACCCTCTAAGTAATAATAATAAAATTTCTACTATGTTTTCTCTTGTGCATTCAAATGTGTGGGGGCCTTCCCTACATGTTCATTCTCTGGTTTTCAGTATTTTATGACATTTGTTGATAATTGTTCTCATGCTACTTAGGTTTATTTGCTTAAAAATAAGAGTGGTGTGAATGAAACATTTAAGTCTTTCCATAAAATAACTACTACTCAGTTTAACACCCATGTTAAAATTTTGAGATCTGACAACGGTAGAGAATACCTTTCTTGAGAATTTTCTACTTATCTTGATACCTTAGGCATTATACACCAAACTACATGTCCAGACACTCTTGAACAAAATGGGGTAGCAGAGGAAAAGAACCAACACCTATTAGAAGTTGCATGGGCCCTTATGTTTATCATGAATATACCAAGGACCTTGTGGTCTGAAGCTGTCCAAACTGCGGCCTATCTCATTAACAGGATTTCGTCACATGTCCTATCAAATAAATCTCCACATGATGTCATGTTCCCTAACATACTAGTGTTTGCCTTGCCACCTAAAACCTTTGAATGCATTTGTTATGTACATGTGCCTAAATCCGATCGTACAATGCTAGATCCAAAAGCAAATAAGTGTGTTTTCTTGGACTATGGGGTCAATAAAAAAGGCTATAAATGCTTCCATCCACCCACTCGTCGATATTTTGTTTCTCGAGAGGTTACCTTTTTCGAGTCTATTCCATATTTTTCCACTAGTGGGACATTTAAGGGCAGCAAGATGTTAGAAATGAGTTGACAGGCTCCGGCTCTCTCCCACTTCCTATTCATGTTCCTGACTTCTTGCTTTTCAGTTTGATGGTGGAAAGAGGGATCTAGAATTGTTGGTGTATACCCAGCGGAAGAAATCTGAATTACAAGAAGAAAAAGAGTGTAAGGATCTGAATTCTTATGACCCACACCAAGAGTTGACTTCTGATACCAGTCCTGAGCTAGATAACATTTTTTCCTCTCTTTCTTCGTTCAGTGATGATCTTGATTTGTCCATTATACAACGCAAGGGTGTTGGGACTTACACTTAACATCTTATATCCAATTTTGTTTCTTATCATGCTTTGTCACCTTGTTTTTGTAGTTTCTCTGTGGCTTTGACTTCTATTTTTGTTTCTCGCGGTATCTTTAAGGCATTATCCCAGCAACATTGGAACAATGCAATGGCTGAAGAGATGAAGGCTCTTGATAAGAATCACACTTAGGAGTTAGTGGATTTTCCCCATGGGAAGAAAGTGGTTTATTATAAGTGGGTATTCACTGTTAAGAATAAGGTTAATGGTTTGGTAGAAAGATACATGGCTTGGCTAGTAACCAAAGGGTATACTCAAACATTTGGCATTGATTATCAGGAGACATTTGTACCTATGGCAAAGATGAACTTCATCCAAGTACTCATATCTCTAGCTGCAAATCATAATTAACCATTCTTACAGTTTGATTTGAAGAATGCATTTCTTCTTGGAGACCTCGAAGAAGTATACAGGGTCACCCCTCCTAGATTGTGTATGCTTGCCTCTGAAGGAAATGTTTGTTTACTAAGAAAAGCATTATATGGGTTAAAGCAGTCTCCCCGTGTTTGGTTCGAAAGATTTCACTCTACGATGATACAGTTTGGTTATAAGCAAACACAAGTAGATCATACATTATTTGCCAAGCACAATGGTGATAACGTAACAACCTTAATTGTTTATGTGGATGATATTGTGGTCACTGGGAATGATGGTACTAAGGTTACCCGTTTGAAAGACTATTTAGCCAAGGAATATGAAATCAGGGACCTTAGTTCTCTACGATACTTTCTTGGGATTGAAGTTGCCAACACCAAACAAGGCATCTTTCTTTCTCAACGAAAGTATGTGTTAGACTTATTGAAGGAAGCAGGGATGAAAAGTTGTAAACCATGTGCAACATCCATGGAAATGAATCATAAACAGAAAGAAAATGACAGTGAGAGACTTATTGACACCGGGAGGTTTTAGCATCTCATGGGACGGCTTATCTACCTATCACTTACACGACCAGATATCACTTATGTCATTAGTATTCTCAGTCAGTTTATGCATGCTCCAACTGAGGCTCATATAGAGGCAGCTTTTAGGATTTTCAAGTACCTGAAATGTTGTCCAAGGAAGGGTCTCTTATATAAAAGACATTGTCATCACCGCGTCGAGGTGTATACTGTTGTTGATTGGGCTGGTTCACACTAATCAAAAGTCGACTTCTGGATATTGCTCATTTGTTGGTGGAAACCTAGTAACATGGAGTAAGAAACAACCGATTGTGGCTAGATCCAATGCTAAGGCAGAGTTCCGCTCAATGGCCCACAGGATATGTGAGTTGTCGTGGTTACATATGTTACTTGTTGAAGTGAGGTTTCCAACCACCGAACCATAAATCTCTACTATGACAATAAGGCCGCTATCAGCATAGCACATGACCCTGTTCAACACGATCATACTAAGCATGTCAAGGTTGATCATCATTTTATTAAAGACAATCTCAAGAAGGGAAACATCTGCACTCCGTTCATTCAGACTTTTGATCAATTAACTAACGTCTTTACAAAGGGTCTTAGTGGGGCTCAGTTCATGTACTTGGTCGGCAAGCTGGGAATGATAGGCATCTATTTTCCAATGTAAGGGGGAGTGATAAAATATGTGTGCATTTGGGTATGTGTGTATGTGGGGCATATTGGTCATACTATATTGTATTCTCGTATACCATTGTATTGGTGCATTAGACTACTCATATAAATATAAAACCCTTCGTATGATACAACAAACATATGGTTACTTGTCCAAAACCTATACATCGTTCCTTCTTCTTCATTTCTTTTCTCCTTCGATATAACATCCAAAACATTCAAGTCTGATAACACTGACTGCATAAGCTATGTCAGGCATCGATACCTCCCAGCACCAATGAGACAATTGTCAGGATCAATGAGGATAATAGATGGCATACACCCAAGCATTCATATCTCCTTTAAGAGATCCAACACATGATTCCTTTGAGATAAGAAAATATATTTTTTTGACCTTACAACTTCAATACCCAAAAAGTACTTAAGCTTCCCCAAATCTTTAATTTCAAATTTTTTCACTAATTTATTTGCAATAACTTCACTTCTCACTTCTGACTCATCATTTTTTATAAAATATGTCATCAACTATGACATTCAATGTTGTGTAATGTTGTAAGCTTGCTTTGTACTCGCTTAATAAACAAAGTATGATCACTCTAGCAGTGTATACCCATTCTTCAACATAGCAAGTCTAAATCTCTCAAACCAGGCCCTGGATGATTGCCTTAGGCTATACAAAGCCTTCTTTAGTCTACACACCTTTCATTTCCCCTCAGAGTGTCGAAAACCAGGTGTAGACTATATGCACACTTCCTATTCTAGATCAACATTTTAAAAGGCATTTTTTACATCAAATTGTAATAGGGGCCAGCTCTAAGTGGTAAAAAGAGAGATGAGCACTATAACAGAGTTCATCTCGACAATTGGTGCAAACGTCTCTTAGTAGTCAATTCCATACATCTAAATGTAGCCCTTTACAAAAATCCATCCTTATACCTCTTTATTATACAATCGTGTATACACCCACATACAACCAAAAGGTTCTTTACCTCAATGGAGATTGACCATTTCCCGTATATGATTTTTTTCAAGAGCTCTCATCTCCTACATTGCAGCTTTTCAATGAGATTCTGAAAGAGCATCTAACTCATTGCGAGATACGAATACTAAAGACAAAACAAGGGAGAAACTACGAAAGGAAAAGGACAAATGGCTCAATGAAACAAAGTTAAAGATACGATGTTGAGTACAGGACCTAACACCCTTACAAATAACAATGAGAACATCAACATCATCAAAAGAAGGAAATGAATGAGAGACACTTGAGGAAAAAACAATACCTACTTCAGGAGAAAGATTCAAAGAAGCCCCTTGACTGGATGCTTAAGATGGCGGCTTGTCCTTTTCCTTTTCTTTTTCTCTTCTGGAATACACCTTACTCTTTCTCCCCCTTAGCACCAACACCATTAGAACCACCACAATCAAAGAAGTAGGATGGGACAGATAAGGGACACACAGAAGACATCTATTCTCGACCAACATTCTCCCTGTGAAGAGAAGTCTTATGTGAGGAAAAGAAATGGATTTCTTCAAAGAATGTCACATCCCGAGACACAATACGCCCCCAAGTACCTGGATGGTAGCACTTATACCTTTTTTGATTCGCAACATAACTAAGGAAAACGCACTTTAGTGCTTTGAGTTTTAATTTAGTGCGATCAAATTTAGAGATATGAACAAAACATATGCGTCCGAAGGTCTTGGGAGAAAGAGGAAACAAGTTCAAAGAAGGCAAAAGAAGCTCAAAAGGTGTCTTAAACTAAAGAACATGGAAAAGCATTTGATTCATAAGAAAAGCTACAGTTTGCAAAGCCTCAAACCAGAACGTCTTAGGGACATTCATGGTAAACATGAGTGCCCTACTGATTTCAAGAAAATGAAGATTTTTTCACTCTACAACACCATTCTATTCAGGGGTACCAGGACATGTAATCTAGTGAATGATTCAAAGCTCATTAAAGAAAGAAGAACCCTAGATAAGTACTGTTCCCATTATCCGAGCAAAAAATACGAACATTAACATCAAATTGAGTATAAATTAGATGATTAAATGGCTTAACAGCATGAAAAAAAAAAAAAAAACCTCTTAGCTTTTAAGAAGTATATCCAAGTGGTTATACTATAATCATCGACAAACGTTACAAAATAACAAAGGGCAAACAAAGAAGCAATATAGGAAGATCCCCACACATCAAAATGCACAATATCAAAAGGAAATGTACTTCTATTATTACTAATGGGGTAAACAGAGGGATTGTGTTTCACAAGTTTGCAAGTTTCACAATGCAAATGAGAAGAAGAAAGAAATATCTAAAGAAATATATTTTTCAGCAAAACAAAAGAAGGGCGGCCTAATTTGTTGTGCAACCATAACAACTCTTCAGAACTATTCTTATTTGTACTTCTTGTTAATGTAGAAACTTGTTGGATGAGTGATGCAACTGAAGATGAAGTTTCCAACAAGTACAAGCCAACCTTCTCAAACCCCTAGCCAATTGACACAATGAGAAAAAATAAATGTAACACTGCAATTAATAGATTCAGTGATTGACTAATGGATAAACATTTAAGGGAAAATTTTGGAACATGAAAAACTGAGGACAGGTGAATGGAATGATTAGCAATGATATCACCTTTACTTGCAATAGAGGAATAAGATCCATCAACTATACGGACTTCATCCCTCCTTGAACACACATGATAACAAGAAAATAATGATGACATGCCAGTAATGTGATGTGACGCTTTAGAATAAATAATCCAGGAGCTAAACGGATCAAAGAAAGACGCATTAAGCGCAGACGCAAATTTACTTGAACGTGCAAATGTAGAGTTGAAAGCTGCAAGAATATGATCTAGTTAAGTCATGAGCTAACAAAATGCCTCAACCTCCTCACAAAATAAAATCCCATCAAATATAATGGGATTAAAAAGAAACTGGAGCTGGTGGATCAAAAGAAGGTGCTAAGGTAACAAAAAGAACACTAGAGCAACTATTGCCAAACCAAACACCACCATGGCCTCTAGGAAATATAAGAGCCTAGGAATCTGGGGGACGGCCATAAAGATCCGAGCACGTATTCTTGGTGTGTCCACTATGCCCACAATATCCACACTTCAATCTATCTCTATCATCTAGTACATCACCAAACCTGTCACCACCACCATGGCCATTTCCCCCTCTATCACCTCTCTAAGACGATGAAACCAAGGTCAAGGTTAATCTCTTTATCTGAGTAGGATGAACCATAGTACTACACCTCTCATGATGGAGATAAGCATACACTTCATTGAGAGAGGGAAGTGTATCCTTACCAAGGATGGTGACTCCCAACTACTCATATTCAAGATTTAGACTCGCCAACAACTCATAAATCCGGAACACTTCAACATGCCATGCATAGGCAATAATATGCTCCTTGCACTTGGGCCTAAAGGTAAAAAAATGAGCCATCTCTTCCCACAACTGCTTGAGTGATGAATAATATGCTGCCAAGATAAGATCCCCTTGCTTTAACTAGGAGATACACTACTTTAGCTCATACATCTTTGTTGTATTACCTGCTTTTGAGTAAGTCTGAGCTATTGAGTCCCAAATCTGTTTTGTTGTCTTAAAAAGGAGATAGTGGCGACTAAATTCAGGCTTCACAGAATGAAGAAACCAAGACATAACAGTAGCATTATCGGTCTTCCACTTCCGGTACTTCGGATCTGTGATACTTGGGATAGTCATATACTAAGAGTATACTCTTCCTTGTCTATGCCACTTACATAGAGAAGGGTTGACTGAGACCAAGCCAAATAGTTCATACCATCAAACTTAACAGTTGTAATTATAGCATTAGGAACTTCAGAGGGGTTGTTGCCCACACTGATATCAGCACTCCCAAAAGGGTTAGAAGTTCCACTCACTTCAAACATGATGATATACAATCACCTGCAAATAAACACTTACTACTCCAAACAACAGCACCAAAACACAAGGCTACACAGCCTGTTTGAACACACCACACAAGCAACAAGGCTCAACAGCCATCGATCTAAACGGAATCACACATCGACAGCCCCTATGTGGGTCTGATAAACCCGGCCAGCATCAAAAAACACTTGAACCATCAACTAACAATACCAACACATTCAAACAACCAAAGCTACAATCCAAAGTAACCTCCATCGTGATCCAATACTAAGAATGAGTTTTCGGATGGAAAAAATTAACACAAATCGTTACACATGGCCAAGTGATAAGATTGAGGTAAAAAAAACCTCACCAACTCTTCAATACTTATCCAAAACACACCAAAGCAATTTTCAATAGTTCTACACTGAAAAACGACCCATCCACGGTGGATCAACCTCCATAAAAGATCCCAACCTGATCAGATCAATCAGTTTCTTCAAATCTGGGACATTTGTATTTTTTCAATAAAGCTTTCGAAAAACATGCATCCAGTCATCAAAAAATTCCAAAACAAAATAATCACAGATAGGGAGAAATCATCCTTCACCAAAACCCTAACTTTTCTGGTCTCTGACACTGCATTCCGCCTGCTGATATCAGCATACAGCCTGATACCAAGTTGATTTATTTAGGTTGATTTATTTATGATTAGAGTTAGAAAGAATAAGAAACAAAAAGAGGAGATTAAGTAATCATATTCATGTAAAAGAGAGATTCCCGTCTACACTGCTCAAATATTATTCATATATGTCTAATAGTATACCATACACAGTATGTATACGGTATGTATACAATGATATATACGATCCTCTAACAATAATACCCTTTTACTGACTAATACACTTCCTACAATTACGTCATGTATAATCCCACTACTAAATGAGTTTCCATGCATATGAACAAATATGAAAGCCAATAATATGCTGCACAAAAACTTATGGTAACTTACAGAAATTAACTTACATGATGAAGACTTAATAAACCAAACTCCTCACAAATATCTTCAGGGATAGGATCAATATCTGTGGAAAGGACCTCTAAGGCTCTGGATGTGCCAACAAAAGAAAAAAGAACAACAGAATGAAATAATATGTTAAAACTTAAGTCAACTTCAACTAATCAACAGACAACAAAAACAATCACATAATTCAAGGAGCATTAAGACATTCAATTGTAAAAACCACCTGTCACTGGGAGGTAAGCATAGAGTAGTTGACTTGTCACTATTGATGTTAATGTAGCAAAATATGAAGTAATGTACATCTGAGAAAAGGTAAGCAGATATCTAGGTATATCCCAAGAGAGGCAAAAGGATGGAACAAGAAAATAAATGAACAAATAAATATATATACATAGATATCTATCTATCCATCCATCTATATATATATACCATAAAAGTTTAAGCATCATACAAAGGACAAAGGTAATCAGTTTCAGTGGATTTCCATACTACTACAAAAAGTAAATGACAATTTATTATACTTTGAGAAGGAATCTTTAAGGAATTTCTTTACTGGAATTCTAACAATTTCAATCATTTCCAAAAGTACATTCACTTTCCTGATCCTCACATACAATGCCTCATATCTACAACTCTACATTTCTTTTTCATCTTTTTTTAACTTTCCAAATTTTTCACTCTAAATCTTGTCTAAACTACAATTGGAGATATTGAAGAGCAGGTTGCAAAAAAAATCCCAAATTAAGCTTTTGAAGTATTTTGAAATTTATAAGATTTCCTCCAATACACTCATATACAATTAACTTGTTACAAAATGTAATTTAACAGGAGTTGTCATCCAAACAAAACAGAATTTGTTTTTCGTAGAATACTAAGACAGGCCATAATCATATTACCTAGGCATCACCAGGGTACCTTAATTAACTGTTCTCAATTTTAGAGGACTTGACACAGTACCCGCATTCAGACCAAAGCAGTCTGCTATTGAAGCATAGTTGTTGCTCCCCATACAGAATAACTCAAGAAAATCCACCTTGAAAAAATTCTCCCAACACCAGGCATCATCCCAAAACTTCACCTGAGATCCTGTGCCTACCCAATATTGAACACCTCTGGAAAAGTAATAAAAGCCATTCATGACACCTTCCACACCCTGAGACCATAAATAGCTATCTTAATTGTTCCCAGAATCATATTTAGCCAATATCACATGCATTCAAGGACACGAATGCTCTACTCAATACATAAAAAGCCCCAAAAGGACCTTGCTCATGACTTGGATTTCAGAGTAGCAGGGGCATTAGACAGGGTGATCCTCTATCTCCTTTCCTGTTCATCCTGGCTCCACAAGTGCCCAGTAGGCTTGTGTTTAAGGCTTCAAGGAAATGTCTAACAGATGGCTGTCAAGTGAGCCCAGCCAGCCCCTCCATTCCTCTCCTGTAGTTTGCCGATAATTTTTTTTTTCTTCACAATTGTGTTGAGCAGTTGTATCAATATATGCTCATTCTATATTTCTAACAGATTGGGTTTTTCATTCTTTCCATTGTAAAAAAAATCAAAATATAATCAAATAATGCATTTCACACCAAAACCTATGTGTGTGTAGTTAAAAGCCACAAAAAAAAAAGCACTTATAGTTCATATCTGCCATACAATTGGTTTATCATACCTTGAAACCAAACTTTTATTAAGTTCTCATTCTAAATAAATAAACGCTGATGACTGAACAACTATTCAAGTTTTAAAAAAGAATGAGATGCCCAATATTACAAGCTGCCGAGATTACATCTACAACAGCAAACAAGATGGAAAATTCAACAGCCACATAAATAAACAATGCAACAGAATAGCTTTGAAACTTCAAAAGGACACTACACTAATCCACATTTAATACAGACTACCAACCCGTCTGAAAAAGAGGACCCAAATAATTCCTAAGCTCTATAAAAGAAAAGGACCAAAAATCTAGCTTTTGAAACTTGTGCACCACATGCCAGCATGTGAATATTCACCGTCAAAATGGGACCATGCAAAAAATGCAACTTTCAAACATCTAGCTTTCAAAACTTACACACCACGTGCCTACAGGTACAAAAAACAGGACCATTTCTATACTATAGAGTATAAAAATATACTGGAAATGCAAAAAAAATAAAAATAAAAATCTGCATTCATGCATAGGTGATGCTGTTCACTACTAAAAAAGCTACAAAATATTTTAATTTTTTTAACAATACACGAACGTATGCTAGCTAGCTAGCTAGAAACGTCTCGAGCTGTCAATCTGGGATCCAGGAGGTAACAATGACCAGATTCCCAGGTAGTAACATGGAGTCATGGACAGCCAACCAACAGCAATAAAGGGACGTCCAAATATTCTCTGAACAAAGAAGGAAAATACAGAAGAATTAGAAGGCCTCGGGCTCTCCATGAAGAAACCAATCCACCACTTGGTAGATTTATTCTTGGGGTTATGCCATGATTTCTTCTACAATAGTCGAAAGTATGGTGTCATTTATTCCTTCATATGTACAAAATATAAGGAAAGGGTAAGACTATAAATATTAGATTGTATTCTCATATGCGCATTTTTTTTTTTTTTTTTGATACTTAACGATGAAATTTTATTCAAAAAAATAAAGAGAGAACTAACAAAACAACATGAATGAGCGTGAACTGTTGTTATTGGTTGGAGTTTAGAGAAAGATATAGGATCTGGGTGTTGGCAAGTTGCCCAGTTTGAGTATGAGTTTCGGGAGATCTCCAGCCTGCTTGGCTCCCTCCTTGTTCATATTCCAAGGGAACAAAACACTTTGGCTGATAAGCTTGCCAATTGGGGGCATCATTCGTTTTTTTGTAGACCAGGACCCTATAAATAGCAAACTTCTGTCAGATAAAAGCCTTTGCTGGTTTTATTACATGATGATTTTGCTTGTATACAGGTTCCTACTTTTTTTCTTTTACCAATACAGCACACGCTTGATCAAAAAAGGGCTACTTTATATCTTATAAAAAGTTTCTTACAGAGATTAAGATAAACAAAAGGATGAATATTTCAGTCAAAACACAGCTACAAAGCACAGACCTCGAAATGATATCCCTAAGAAGAGTTGGATTCATGCCTCCTTTGGAAGGATACAAAGGATATGGCCTCACTTCACCATGGATGTCTGATTCTTTCTCACCATCAAGCACATCGATGTTATATTCTCTCATTTCATAATGATCTTTTGTACGCATTATCTTGACCTAGATTACAAAACAATGTTAAGACATTTCAATTACAAGTACCAAAAGAAAATAAAACTTGACCAAGTAAAAGAGTATCCTCAAACAGAACCATGATCTTCTACCTATAAGTTACTTGTAACATAATTTGCCTTTCTTGTTTATAGAATTAACTGAATTTAGTGAAAAGATGGGAACATGCGAAATCAACCAAAATAAATGTATATCAACAAAAAATTTATTCCAAAAAGTTTCTATGGCTTGATTTTTTAATATAATAATCGAATCCAGTTGAATAGGTCAACAGCACTCTATAAGTCAAGTCAACCATATTTTGTAAATAACCCACTAGTCAGCAGCACTCCATATTCATTGAATGTCTTCTTGAGGCATTGGGTTTCTTGCTTATCGTCGTCTCCAATATCGATCATCAGTGTTTTGGATTCGTTTCCATAAATGGAAAAGTAAAGTTAAATTTTGATGGTTCTTCCTTTGGAAATCCAGGGCCTGCCGGGTATAGCTGCCTAATGTATGATTCTCAGGGTTGGTTTTTCTATTGATAAAGGATGGCCAATTGGGATGAGTGATGCTCTTCATGCAGAAATGGTATGAATTCCTGAAGGTCTGCATATTCTTAAATTGAAAGGGTTCTTAGATTGCTCAGTGGAAGGGGAGTCGAAGACTGTCATATCTTGGTATGAAGGGAAGAGTAATTGCATCATCTAATTTGTGAGGTGAGAAACCTTGTGAAGGAGGCTCAACGCTGATCTGATCCATATTTCTAGAGAACAAAATGATCTTGCCGACAAACTAGCAAAGTGGAGTGTAGATCAGTCCAATGTTTTTATTGGGGATTATGTACCGGAATGAGTTCTTTCGTTTTTTTATGTGTTGGTTATGTCTCGTTGATTTCTAGACCCATGGTTGTATATTTTGTATATTCTTTCTTTCTTCTCTTAATATAATCGTTATTCTCAAAATTAAAAAAAGAAAGAAAAAAAACAGCACTCCATAAGTCAAGTCAACTAATAGACAGCACACACACTAAACTGAAATAGGCAATCCTTATTTCAAGTTTCTAACTCAAGTAAAGATTGGCAGGCTTTATTTCTTCATTACAGGCCACACCTTTTAGATGTAGGGATTAGGGATTAATATCTACCTACTACTCTGTAACAAGAAGAGAAACAAAAAAATAAATAAATAATGGTTTGGATAAGGGAAACGAATATTAGTTGACCTACAAAATAGATGGATTCGATAACTTTAGTAACAAAAGATGGTGAACAATGTTCTCTTTGTAGCTAACGTAAGGATAAATCGTAAATATTCCATAACTGGCTCCAGTAACACGTAGACTTCTGCAATCAAATACGGATACAGACCAGTGTGAACTTTTATTCATTTAACTAACAAGTGACATGTTTAGTGTACTATCAAATAAATCAAGGTTCAAATTTTTGGTTTTAATGTAGGTTTCAGTCCCTATGGATACGAAAAAGCATCAAGGTTTCAGTGGATACATATAGAAAACCATGGAAAATTTACGGAAACCATGGTAACTTTAGGGAAACGTTGAAATTTTTTTATGAAACATTAGAATATAATTGAGTAAACATGAATACACACCTAGAAACCCTTACATATACAAAACAACCATCTATGATGGTTGTGGAAACTGATACCATCATGACATACGCTATCTATGGATGCAATTTTATGGTGCACAGTTGATTAGCCCAACTCACCCTCCATGGGTCACTTGGAGCTCACCAGACAAGGTGGTTGGCCAAAGTTGAGGACTTCTCTGATAAATCTCACACCAGTGTGGTACCTACCAATGAGCCTCCGACAGTCAAGTTAGTGAGGTAGGATGAGAGGATGTTAAGAGAAGTCTTCTGAGAGTATTTTTCATACCTGGAGAATGAGGGTTGGCCTCCTCTTATAGAGATGGCCGATCCTCATTCTTGTATTCATGGGACTCATATTCCAGACATTTTGATCTCTTCTCTACGCATTAGGAGGTTTAGAACTGATCCAATTAACGCCCTTGATCTTCTTTTGACTTAATCTTCTCAAAGAGCTTATAGATAGACTCTCCAAGATAAGTTTCGAAGGCGAATCCGGCTGGGATAGATATTAAGTCTAAAAATCAGGCTCTGTCATACTTTTGAATCAGAACTGCTTTGACGTTGACGTGTTCAACATCTCAGGAAAGCAATGAGGCTCTTCTAGGTTGGACCGGTGCTTCTTGGTTTGAGTTGGACTTGAACCAGGACCCGAGTTGGTCTGGTTTAGCACTACCTCGTGCCTCCCTGTGATTGGTGGGTAATTTTTACCTACCACAGTTGCCCCCCGATTTCCTCATTGCTCAAACTTGATGAGAAATAAGGAAATGTGTCTTCAGCTAGCTTTTGCTTAGAAATTCATGTTGATCGACACATCTCTACCAAGGGTGTTTAAGAGATCTTAGGATGATCTTTAGTTAACACTTTGCTAGCATCTATGTCCATTTCGGGTTTCGGGATGGATGGGTGACCTTTTCCTCTTTGTGTGCATGCATCTCATTTTTGTGCTTCGAATAAATAGGTGCAGTGTAGTTCCTGTTGCTCTAATGATGAAGGACATGGTCATCTAGATTTCCAAGACACCTTGACCCACCTTTTACACATGGATGTGAAAAGTTAATCTGTGAACGTCTCTTTAGTTGCCTTGTTTATCAACTATATATTATTTTTCCTTTTTGGAATATCTATCTCACTTATCAGAGCTTCTTTTTCAACTATCGCATGATGTCTTCTTCCTCCCAGAGCTTCGACCACGCTGATGGGTCAATCCCTATTGCCTGGCAACCCCGATTTCATTCTTCTGATCAAACACTCACGATGGAGGACACTGCATTAGGAGATGAAGGGACGACAGTGATGATGTCTCAGGATGCAATTCTACCCCGCAACCGTGGGCAACTCGTGGAGATGACGTATGATGAACTAACAGCCTTGGCCATCTCTCTTGGCATGAGGGTGAAGCTTTTTTTTTTTTTTTTTTGCACTTTTCTCTTTACTTCTTTTGTGTTCTCAAGCTACGAATGATGTTGTTTAGTTGGAGTAGAAGGTCCGCATTTGTAACACTGAGAACACCTTGCTTCAGGGAGAAAACAACACACTTTGAGAGCTAGTGGAAGGAACCTGTCAGATAGATCATAAGATAAATGCTCATCTAGATTTCTATCTTTGGAGGCCCCAATCTACTTTGGCTGCCCTTTTGAGACAGAGGGATGAGCTGCAAACCGTAGTTGAGAGGTTGCGGGAGGAGCAGGAAGAAAACCCTGTTGGAGAGCAAGGGGGAGCACCCAACGCTTCTGCATCCCCCGGAGCCAACCCGACAGCATGAAAGTTATCTTTTTTTATGCACATGTATCTTTTCCTCTCCTCTCCTCTTTCTTTTTCTTTTTTCTTTTTTTTTTTTTTTTTTTTTTTTGTAATGAAGTCAAGAATCGTCTTTCTCCCTTTTTTATATCTGGATGGTTATGATTTTAGACTGCATACGAAGATTGCGAGCTCTGGACATTGTGGATGCAAACATGGGCATATTGGTTTGCCATACGGATTTGCTAAATGGCCTAGTTGTTACATTCCAGGAACCTTATTTTTAGCATGTTTTGTGGCCTAATGACTTTCAGGTTTTTATGCCTAGTAATAGGGCTTCTTTTTTGCTTCAATCCATACTAAAGTCTATTTATCTAACCTGTGTTTATTTAGTTTAGGGTGCCAAGATGTTCAATTCTAGACCTTTCACTTCACCCTGACTGAATCTTGTTAGTCTAACCTGATTTTTTTTTAAGTTAGGGTGCCTACTTGTTTGATTCTAGGTCTTTTGCTTCAACCATATTGAATCCTTTTGTTTATTAGGGTTTTGTAACCTTTGAGCTCTTGTTGAGACTTTTGCGGTCTTATTTTGTAAAGGCGTATGCCCTTCTCATAATGTTAAATAAACGTTTATAAAGAGAAAGAGGAAATTCCTTACTGATAATATTTTTTCAAAGGGCATGCATTCCAAGGCTTGGGGAGTTGCTTCCCATCCAACGTTTAGAGCTTGAATACCCCCAGATTCCATACCTCAAATACTTGGTACGAGCCTTCCCAATTCGGGCCCATCTTACCTTGACTTGGGACCTCTGTATTTTCAGAGACACGTCTCAAGACCAGGTCCCCTTTCTAAAATCCTCTACCTTGAACCTTCTTGTTGTAGTGTCTCATGAGCCTTTGTTGATAGGTGAACATCCTGATCAGAGCCTATTCACTTTTCTCTTCCAAAAAACTAAGCTCAATGCAAGTTGTTATTCATTGTGTCTTGCATCTGTTGCTTTTGTCCACAATGTTGGTTCCCCTATTTCAGTGGGTATGACTACTTCCATTCCCATAAGCCAACGAAAATGGGGTCTCTCCCGTGGGCTACCTTTTGGTGGTCTAGTAGGCCCATAGAACACCTAGCAACTCTTAAGTCCATCTTCCATTAGCTCATTCCAATCTTTTCTTTAGGATCTCTAGGATTGATTTGTTGAACACCTCTGTTTGCCCATTAGCTTGACGATATCTGGGAGTAGAATAGTGATTACAGACATTAAGTTCTTGAACTACCACTCCTCAAACAGTTGGCCTTTATCAGTGACCAAGGCCCTAGGGATCCCGAACATGCAAATAATGTATTTCCAAATGAAATTTTTGAGCTCTAATTCTCTTACCCGGACATAAGCCTCTACTTCTATCAACCTGGTGAAATTGTCTGTAGCCACAAGGAGATACTGCTTTTGACTAGGAGCCTTAGGTAAAGGCCCTACGATATCCAATCCCCATTGCGAGAATGGCCACGGGCTAGTGAGTGGCTTCAACTCCTAGGTAAGTTGATGAGCCATGGGTACGAACCCCTTACATTTATCACACTTTCTGATGAATTGTTAGGCATCTTTTTGCGTGTAAGACTAATAATATCCTTGAGTCATGCCTTTGTGAACCAGAGACCTCCCTCGAGCATAGTTCCCACACACTCCTTCCTGGATCTCAGCAAGGATGTATCTAGCTTGATCAGGTCCTAATTAAGGAACTGTGTAAGATTTTCTATAAAGTTAACCCTCTATTAGAGTATATCTTGTTGCTTTTTGACGCAACTTTCTTGCCACCTAAGTTGTTATCTGTGCCATAGAACTGGATAATGTATTGGATAATGGGATCCATCCAATTGGGCCTTGGCTCACTTTGCTCGATTTGGCCCACTTCCTTTGCAAGATGCTTGGTTCCGGCAGATATAGTACCGGATTAATCCGCTTTCCTTCTCCTTCAACTATTAAGGTGAGACTTACAAGGGCATTTGCATGGCAATTTATCTCTCGTGGGAGCTGTTTAATTTCTGCTTTTTAGAATTTCTTCAGTTCTGTCTGTACTTTCTCCAAGTAGGAGGCCATTCTTGGGTTTTCGACAACATATTCTCCCTCGAAATCACTATAAATGACAAGTTGCTACGCCCCAAGTTGTTGGGCTAGTTGTAAGCCAGCCAAGAAGCCACAAACTCTAATTCATTGTTTGAACCACCAAGGCTTAATGTCACTACTTGCTCTAACAATGTGCCTTATGGGGTTAGAAGCACCACTCCCGCTCCTGCCCCCCTTGCATTTGAGGTTTCATCCACAAAGAGTTCCCACTTTAGCTTATGTGTACCTTCTAGATGCTTAGCCTCCTTTGTTGCACAATCATGTGATTCTTGTGCAAATTTCGTAAAGAAATCAGCAAAGACTTGTTCTTGTTTGGCCGTTTAAGGATGGTATCTGATGTCATATTCTCCAAGTTCTACAACCCATTTGGTAAATCTTCTGGATAGCTTAACCTAGACAAGACTGTCTTAATAGGGTAGCTAGTGATGATTGTGATTGTGTGAGCTTGAAAATATGTATGTAACTTCTGAGATGCACTTATTAGGGCGAGTGCAGCTTTTTCCAGATGTGAGTATCGTGATTTAACATCAGTGAGGGTTTTGCTAATGTAGTATATGGGCATTTGGCCCCCATCTTCCCTTATTGAAATTGCACTGACCGCTACTGGAGAGACTGCAATTTAAAGAAATAGCTCTTCTCCTGGTTGGGGGGCTTGAAGAGTAATGGAGGAGTACTTAGATAGTGGTTCAATTGTTGGAATGCTGCTTCGCACTCGCTATTCCACTTGAACTTCTTGTTTGCCCTTAATAACTTAAAGAATGGTTTACATTTGTCATTGGACTTGGATATGAATTGGTTCAAGCTGCTATCCTCTCAATCAATCTTTGGACTTCCTCGATGTTGATTGGAGATGGCATCTCCTTCAAAGCCTTCATCTGAGTAGAGTTAGCTTCTATCCTTCTTTGAGTCACCATGCAGCCTAAGAACTTGCTTGACAACACTACAAAGGTACATTTTGAGGGATTGAGTTTCATTTTATACCTTTTAAGTATCTGGAAAGCCTTCAACAAATGAGAGATGTGATCTTCCTTTTTTAGCTTTTCACCAGCATATCGTCCACATATAACTCCATGCCTTTGCCTATTTGATCTTCGAAGACCTTGTTGACCAATCGTTGATAGGCAACTCTTGCGTTTTTCAGACTAAAAGGCCATCTACACTATACCAATACATATCAGCCAAAATAAAAACATATCAACCAAAACTTGAAACCATCGTTTTACAAATAAGATATATACATACATACATAAATATACATATGTATGTGTGTGTATAATGTGCACGTGTATGTATGGAACTACAATGAATGAGTGAACTTTTAAAATGGCTATTTCTTCTCTTGTACAATAGCTAAAGAACGACTACAACAAACATAACATATTTTAATATGAATTAGTGGATCAAGGATTTGGAAAGTATTTCAAAAAGCATATAATGATTATACTAGGGGCTATATGTTGGGGTATTTGGAAGGAGAGGAATAACAGAACTTTTGAATATAAATTCTTGTGGGGGTTGGGGGTTTTTGATCGTGTCCTTATTGTGAATGAGTGTATGAAGGATAGGAAGATTTCTAGTAAGAATGGGCTGACTTGTAAGTTTGATTTGAAGAAGACTTATGATTATGTAAACTATAATTTTTTGGACTATATTTTGGACAGGATGGGCTTTAGGGCTTAGTGAAGAAAATGGATATTTTACTGCATTAGAATGGAAAAGTTCTTGGTTTTGGTTAATGAAGTCTAGTGGGTTTCTTTAGAAGCTCAAGGGGTTTGAGACAAGGTGAACCTCTATCCCCTCTCATGTTTTTGATAATGTGTGAGGTTCTAAGTAAAATGATTAGGAAGGCTTAAGTGGGTTATATTTCGGGGTTTCTTGTGGGGGTTGGGGGTTTTAAGATTCTCATCTACAGTGTGCTAAAGATACCATAATATTCTGTGATGCGGATGTGAGACAGTTAGGCTTTCTAAGGTGTAATCTGCAATGTTTTGAAACCGTGTCAAGATTGAATATCAATTTGGCTAAAAGTGAGTTGATTCAAATTAGGAAGATTTCTGATATTGCCAGTATGGCATGGATCTTGGGATGTAAAAATGGTAGGTTGTCGTTGGGGGCTAGCTTTAAATCTAAGATTGTGTGGGAGCCAGTGGTTGAGAAATTTGCATGTCGCCTAAAGTCTTGGAAAGCTACTCTTTTACCTACAGGCGGCAGAGTGACCTTATTAAAGTCTAATTTGGCCTCCATTCCTAACTACTCTTTTTCTCTTTTCACCATTCTGTGACCATTAGAATTGAGTCCAAATTTCACAATTTCCAATAGAATGATTAGGATAAGCAGCATCATTATCATCTGATTGAGCAGAAGATGTGGGGGTCTTAGGCTGAGATTGATTAGATGTCATAATAGGGCATTGTTGGCCAATGGTTGTCAAGATTTGGGATTGAGAACGATTATCTATGGCGCAAAGTGGTGGTGGCTAGATTTGGCTTATATTCGGATTGGGAGACTAAGGAGGTGTATGTGAGGCATTGGTGTAGGATTTGAAAATCCATTCAAAAGGTCAAAGATATTTTTTGGAAATTCATTCGCTTCAAATTTGGGTCAGGAAGGGAGATTAGATTTAGTGAGGCGGGTGGGGGAACTTCTACTTAAGGCATCCTTTAGGAACCTCTATTCCCTAACTTTAAAACCTATGGAGAGTGTGGCGGATTCATTTAATGCCTTGGGAGATATTTGGTTACCTAGACTTCATAGAAACTTGAATGATTGGTAGTTGGGTGAGAAGTGTGGGTTGGTTAATGGGCGGAATTAGGTCATACTAGTAAAGGTAGGTTCACCCTTAAGTAGTTATACATGGAGTTGGTTAACTTTAAGCCTTCTTTGTTCCCCCACAAAAGCATTTGGATCCCGGACATCCTTTAAAAGTGTCATTTTTCCTATATAACACTTACCTAGATAAAATTCTCACCCTAGACCACCATCAGGAATGGAATTTAACAAACAAATGTGTCCTTTATTGGAAAGAGGAATCGGTGGATAATCTTTTTGAGCATTGTGACATGGCAATTATGATTTGGGGTTTCTTTCTCTATCACCTTCAAATCTTCTGGTCTTTCCCTCTCCATTTTTGTGAGTTAATCTCGAGATGGTGGATCCGTGACCTAGAAGGTTTGCCTTACACCATCTAGTTGTGTCTTCCGGGGGCCATTTGCTGGTGCCTATAAAATGAAAGAAATTTGAGGATTTTTTAGGGAAAGAAAAACTGTCATGATGACCTATCTTTATCCATTTATAGAGCTCTTTTTACAAAAGTTTTATAAGGGAAAATTTTATGAAAAAAGATTGGTACTCCTTATGGTGTGAGATGTAGTCTTTTTGTCTATCTGGAGCATAGTTGCAAGGAAACTTGGTAGAAGGTGGGAAGCTCGCTTCTCGCAAAGCTCGTTTCAGAAGCCAATTCCATTCCACCTCCCTAAGTAGTGGGAAACACGCTTCCCATGTTTGGGAAGCTTGGCGAAGCTATTTTAGAAAACAAATGAAAGCTTCTCAAGAACTGAGTAGAAATGTTTAGATAATCGATTAGGAAGCAATCCAAGAAATAATATTGTATTTTACTTAATGTATATCCTATGATGCTAGCATTGAATAAATATTATCTATGAGATTTAGTAAAAATGTGTAGGGAAAAAAGATTTAGCATTGAATTCATTGCTTATATTATTTTATTCCAATCCAATAAAAAAGATTTAAATTCGATGGTTTTTATACAATGTCTTCTATAGTCAGACTCTAATATGTAAGTTTTCTAAAAAAAATCTTATGTATGGTAAAATCTATGGTATGGTTGGCCATACTAATAACAAATAGTTTGCATATTCATTTATATTTTTATGTTATTTGTTCTTATATAGTATAGCTTTTTGGTTTTTTAGTACTTTCTTTAAGTTTATTCACTTTATTATATTGTAGTTGAAATTATTGATTGTAACTTATAGATACTTACTTTATTATCGTTTTGCGTTTCTTGCTTCTCAAAGATTTATTAAGCCCCGCTTTTTGCTTCTCACTTTCGCTTCTTGCTCTGGTAACCATGGTCTGAAAGTCTTTTGTTTGTTTGGTTTCTTGTTGTTGCTTTTCTATTTATTTTTCACCTTCTAGGCGAAAGATTGCTTAAATTTTGTTCTACTTTTCAACAAAATCTTGTAGTATTATCTGTAAAAAAAAAAAAAAAAAAAAAAATCTCATATCCAGAGAATCTCTTGGTCGGTATCTATAGGTTGCTTTTAAATTGGGAGTCCATTTCAACGGAGTTTTGATGAGTCAAAGTGGTCAACGTTTTAGAGAGTGATTATGTAATTTGTTGTGTTATTGGTTTTTCTGTTAACCTGCCTAGTGAACTCGTTTTTCTTTTCTTGTATTGTTGTCTTTGTCTTTTGTGTTCTCTTTTTTAATAAATTTTGTTTATCTCTAAAAAAAATCAAGATTAAAACCTAAAGATGGATAATCTGAATAAAAGAGGCATGCCAATTCTGAATATGTGTCTTTTGCGCTATAAGAATGTGGAATTTGAAGGCTTTTGGTCAAAATTGGGTGGTGCCTCAAAATCTAAAGTCTCTTCTCATGTCTTGAAATTCTAGAGGTCTCTCAAGCAAAGGAATAATTTGTGGAGAATGGTCCCAGCAGTGATTTGCTGGTCCATCTGGTTAGAAAGGAACAAGAGAGCCTTCAACAGGTATGCAGAGCCCATCTTATAGGGTAGCAACAAGAGCTAAAGATGGGTAATTGGAGTGATCAATTAAGTGTAAGAGTGGGGGTTTTTATAGGATTGAGTTAAGAAGCAATTGGAAGGAGATAATTGGGTTTCCCAGCTGTTAGTTGGGGTTTGGTGTGAGGAAGGTCAGCTTGGTGCTGGTGTCTTGGTTGCCTCCGGTGCGGTCTCAGTTTTTTCTGGTTTTAGTTGGTTGCTTTGGTGCCCGTTTTGGTTGATCTTAGCTGTTTTGCTTTGGGTTTCATGTGCTCTTCCTTATTGTTGTGGGGTCTTTAGCCTTGGGGAAGGTTGTTTCTTTTGCTTTTTTGCTTTCCTGCCTGTACTTTTCAGGGCTTCACGCCTCTTTTAATGAATATTCTTCAACTTATCAAAAAGAAAATTTATTAAAAAGACGCTTTCTACCAGGCTCACCTGACACCATGAGATTTTACAACTAAAGGTAACTGTTGAGCAATATTTGCTCCTTTTCCTGGATTTAAGCATGGCACTGTTTCTAACATCAAATTCTCCAAATACATTTAAAAAAAGTCCTTTTTGATAAGAATATTCAACACCACAATCGTCCCAATAACCTCGATAGGTTTAATATCACAGAAGAAAGAAATGTTTACATGAACATTAATAAAAGTATATCATTAGTAGGTAGGGTCAACGACAAGTTCCTCTCATGAAGCATCGAGTTGGCATTATCAAGAAAAAGCAAACGTGCATTTGTCAGCATTAAACTGTTTAATATAACCATTTAATAAATAAAAAAACTCACGCTTATATCAACCCGATACTTCTAAGGACAAAGCAGAAAGGAGACCCTAACCCACCTTACCACTAACACATACAAGATCTCCTTCTTTATGCTTGGACTGAAGACTTCTAAGAAACTGTTGATTCGCAAAACGGGTACCACGGTAAAACTTCTTCAAATGTAAATAAATCATCTTCTTTACCCCACCATCAAGATCATCACCCTTAAGTTCAGAATTTAATTCACCTTTTGCAATCTCACAACCCACAACAACCTCAAGGAAAGAGAAAGCAGCACCTGCTTTGATTCCCCTACAGAAATATAAAATAAAATAAAAATGAAATATCTTTTCAACACACAAATGGATCATATAGAGTAGTCAACAATCTCTTTAAGAATCTATAACAAGAATTATGGAGCAATATAACAAATATAAGAACAAATCTAAATGTTCATTGACTTGAAAAGCTAGATACGCCAAGTGTGTCATCTAAAGTTTTCTGAATCCCCAAACCAGAACCAGATGCATTGTGTATCAAACTTGTAGACTCTTAAGTTTCTGATAAAGAAGGCCAGAACCAATCATTGTTTCCTTGAGCAACTACACTTTAGGGTTAGCAGTACAATACACCCTTCTGGATCCCAAAGCAGGGTGAATTTAAAATAATAAAAATAACTGGGTTAACGGATATGGACCCTCTATGATTCTGCTTAGAGTGCTTAACATTCAAGAGCTTGCCACCCTCATCGCAGGTGCGTTCTCATAAGAAACATAAAACATGAAACCTCTAGAATTATGAGCCACCTTTACAAAAGCCCCACATCAAATCTCCATCAGGCCAACAGAGTATCTCATCTCCAAATGCCTGCACAAGGCCCTTGAGACCACAGGTTTGAGACCTAATTACATCTAATTGCATATAAAAATAGCACCAGATACCCAACCTGATGCGGACATCATGACCGAGATGATGACTGGGCCTTGTTCACAGCCCTTTATTTATGTTTTTTTTTTTTATTTTCTTTACGTTAGTTGTGTCTCATGTACAAGGGGGACACATAATTTTGAGGGTATTTTAGTCGTTCTCAGTTTATTTGGGGTCTTTGGTTATTATTTATTGTTTGAGGGTAGTTTGGAGAGGGTTTTATTGGCCCTAGGGATATTTCAATCCTTTTGGAATTTATTTGTATTAAACCTAAACCGTGGAAGTCACTTATAAGAACCCACGATTTGGTCTTTTGAAGACATGGAATAAGATTGAAAGTTTCTCACGTTTTGGCTTGTCTTCTTCTTCCTCCTTGTTATGTGTTGCAGGTTGAAGTAATTAAAACCTTGAAATAAGTCTAGGTTCAACCTAATTTAACGGTTGTGGTGGAGGCCACTCCTTCCCCTTAGATCAAAGGACTTCCTCCTCTTCTCTTTTACTTCAAATTTATTTTAAATTTTCAGATTTTTGAATTGCTGAAACAGAGAGTTTGGAAGAGATTAATCACTAGCACCTTGTTTGTGAAGTTTTGTTCAATCTAGCCTTCTCAGGAGATTTATAAGGGCTGGATGACCTAATATCAAGCAACACACTGAAATAGAAGTCGTTTTTTTTTTTTTGAAGAGTTTTATAGAGGGTTGACTGTACCAGGCGTTAAACAGAGGAATATGGCCATTCTGGGAGATGGGTTCTTATCTCCTACTTCTTAAGGATCTGATTGAGTGCTTTCAGCAGGGGGTTACCAAGTCTTCTACGATCCTAAGAGTAGTCCAAGCCCTCCAAAACTTCAGGCCTGATCGAGATTTATACAAAGAATGCAAGCTAGGCGTGATTTTGCTAAAAAATTGGAATTTTAGGAGATTGGCTATAAATTGCTTATTCTAAGGAGTTAGAACGAGAGTCTTGGGGAGGGTTATTACTACCCTGGGGCAACACCAAAGCAGTACATACCCTTCCGAACGATCCTCTAAACAAAGGGATACATCCACTTGTTGTTTTCAGCATGGCGGCACCAGCAATAACAGGACAGACTTCTGGAGTTTGACTGTTAACTGCAACCCATCAGCACTTTGGTTGATTGGGGCCTCCTAGAAGTTCCTAGCCACCTGTACGATCCAACTCCTAGCCATTCCCTGCACCAACAGCTAGTTTTTGAAGAGCTTTCATCTCTGGAGTATGAACAGAGCGTGAATATCTGGCTGGAAGTACTCTGCAGAAGAACCAAGCCCGTGTCCTCATCCTTGAAGTTTTTCCAGAACCAACATCTCCTGGATATCCCCCACTCCTGGGCAACATAGGGACTGCAGACTCCAACTCCAAAGTGTTCCTATTCAAATCCATATGTGAATCTCTATGAGGCAGGCGGTACCCCTGTTTAGCACCTGGGAGCTGATGGTTTTTTTTTATTCGCATGCCCTCACGTCTACTGTAGGATTTTATTTGGGCACATCTTCAAACAGGCTGTTGGGACTGTTATTCATCACCAGGTACCAATCGGGTTGTGTTATGATGATTTCATGATTTCTTGGAGTAGTGGTCTGGTGATATCATTGTTGTATACGCCTGAGATTTACGGTGTTAATTTTTCTGACCCTAACCCATACGTGGGGGCTGATTTCTGCACTCAACCTTACCCAAGCCTTCTTTATAACAGCTTCTAATTAGTCTCCATGCAAACCCCTATCCTTTACTAAATTTCCTTGGCTGTTGACTTGTTTCAACATTCTTGTCACTCCCTTTTAAGCTTACTATTATGTTTGACAGCACCCATGATATTATTTCCTGAAGTTGGTTTGAGTATTTAAGATGATTGCTTGGGTACTTTATTAGTCTAGTACTTTGAAAGTCTTAATTCTTTTCATGCTCATGAACCTGGCCACGGAATCTCCTGAATTAGCATTTGAACATGTAAGCAGGAATTTTGTTTGTCTCTTCATTACTTAGATAATTTTATAATCATATCCCTCTAAGCACACACCCACTGCCTACAGGCATGCTGCATCACAACCCCATATGCACTCGCACAATTATCAAAGTACATATATAAAACTTGCCACAATTACAACAACATATAGCCTTATCCCAACTATTTGGGGTCGGCTACATGAATCCTGTTCCGCCATTCCGCTCTGTTTAAAGCCTTATCAGCCGTTAAATTACAAGCTGCCATGTCCCTCTTTACTACCTCTACCCAGGTCAATTTTGGCCTTCCTCTAGTCCTTCT
>JAOXJP010086371.1:0-42537 GCA_025762735.1 Platanus orientalis | reverse complement strand
ACAGATTTAAATTGCTCAAACTAGGGAGATATGATGTTTCATCCAAAAAAATTTGTGGCAATGTATAGTTGCTCCCTTGAAGGTCTGACAAGCTCAAGCTGATCCTCTGGCCCTCCGACAAAGTGGACCAAGATGCTTCTTTAACAGCCAACCCCATTTATTCTTCTTCAGGCATTTTGAAAGGAATGTTCAAATGAAGGTGTATACTTGGTCCATCTATATAGGTATCTGATATTTCATTCTTTCATGATTTTTTATTTTACTAACTTTAAAGTGGAGTGGAACTTGGATCAAGATCTAGTGAGGCACTAATAATGTACAGGCAAAAGTCAGATCTTAAAATTACTTCTCAAAAAGAGATAAAAGCACAGTACATGCATACATACACATTCAGACATATAATCTCTACAAGTGACAATGCCAACTACTGCAGCAAGCATCTGAAAATCCGTAGAAACATAAGTCATTAGACATCTACTAGCAAACAAAGTATATCAGGTTTGTAAATGTAGAAGTGTATAAGGGTATAGTTGTTAGTGGTCAGTCTATCATTGTATACATACAGTAAACATACTGTATATGGTATATCATCTGGATTATATAAATAATATATTATGTGTGTAGAAGGTCGACTAACCATACACGAGGTAGTCGTGGCTCTGTTGGAACAGAGGCTGTGTGTTGTCTGGTGTTTTTTGGTGTGATTGTGGGGTACTGCCCTTTTGATGCAGCAGCTCTACATTAGATGGATAGGACGTACCCCATCTGGAAGCCCAAGCCCAAACACAAGCAGCCTAGGAGTGCTAGTCGTGGGGGTTTATGGGTGTATGGGGCTTATTTTGTAACAAGGCATGAATGCCAGAGGTTTTTTTGGGATTTAAAATAGGGTCATTTCCATATAATAAGGCTATAAAGCCAGGGTCAATTATGTCTTTGTGGGCTGGTCGTTCACATCTCTATTTTGTCCTTTAGTGGACATAAAAGTTCACATGTGGAGCCTCCTGCATGGGTGGTCGACAACCACTAGGAAGGTTAGAAATTTCTAAATTAGAAAGTCCAAAATTAGTAAGTTAGGTCTAGGGAGAATCATGTGTCTAAGGTATAAGGAAGTTTCTATTTATAGTATGTTTCTTAAATTCAAGGTTTGTAAGCCTATAAAAGGCACCTCACGCCACCCCCAACGAAATCATCAACTGAGAATTTTTTTTTTTTTTTTTGTGTTTACACATTTTGTTTGTGGGATAAGCCCTTTTTTTCTCTTTCTAGGGTGAGGCCGTGAACTCCCTTCCTTTTCTTCTTCTTCTACTTCCTTCACCTCTTCTTTTCCTTCCTCTCATGTTATTCTTCTTCCTTCTATATTCCATCACTCTAATCCTCCTCCTTCTCTCTTTCCACTCTTTTATCCATTGCTGCACTTACTTGTATGATCCACACTTTGAACAATGAGAACAAGATCCAACAAATTCTGGACAGCAAGTAGGCCACCCTATTGGACTTGCTTTGGACTGACCGTACACTCATAAATCAGGTATTTCCTTCCATATTATGGCTACTGGTTTTGTATTCAATTTCACACACTTAGTGCTGAAATTCTACCTTATTATTATTCTGTTTTGATCCAACCTTCTTTAAACCAGAATTTTCTGGGTACTACCAAATCATCAAAATCACCCCACCCCCAAGCTATGCCTTTCTTTTAATTTTATTGTACAGTTTTTCTCCCTTAAGGGTCCCTTACAAAACCCCTCAGAATCCTTTTTATTTCCCTCCCTTGCTGTGTTATTGACAAAGATTCCACACTAGTTTATGTAATTTCACCTTTAAAGTATCTTCAATTTTCTGAAATTTGATGATTTGATATAGCAATTCTTATCGGAATTCATTAAAAATTTGGTTATAAGACCCTCAGATAAGTCAGAAATTACCTGTTAAATTTGATAATTTTCTGACGCACGACCAAGGGTACTCTAATAATTTCACATTTTCTGTCCAGAAATTCTAGATTTACCCCTAGCCGAAATTAATTCCTAGAAAAGCTTGTTTTTTGTCCTTGTTTAATTCTCTACAGCAGGTGCTTCCTCATATTCCCCTGCATTACCTTTGGCCTCGTATTGATCTGTTACAAGTGATAGTATACCACCATGTCTGATGTAAATGAAACCTCAAATCCCTCTGGGAGTGTTGATGTTAGTGTGAGCAACCCCCTCGAAGATTGTAATGCTATGATTATTACTGCCAAGTTTGATGGCACAAATTATTTGACCTATTCTCAGTTTTCCCTTCTGTATATTAGTGGCAAAGATAACGAAGAATATATTTGGTGGATATGACTATCCCGAGTGTAACAGACCCAAAGTATCGCAAGTGGAAAACTGATAATGCTACCGTTATGTCCTGGCTTTTTCTTCTTCCTCAAGACAGCGAAGCAGAGTTGGGACTTTGTAGCTCAGGTTTACTTAAAAGCAGGTAATACAGCAAAGGTGTATGAGCTAAAGCAAAGTATCTCCCAGTTAAAGCAAGGGGATCTTCCTTTAGCAGTCTATTACTTGTCGTCTCTTAAGCAGTTGTGGGAAAAGATGGATTATTTTCTCACATTTAGGCCCCCAAGTGTAAGGAAGAAATTATTGCCTATGCATGGCATGTTGAGGAACTCCGCACTTATGAATTGTTGGCGGGTCTGAATTTTGAGTATGATCATTTGAGAGTCACTATCCTTGGTAAGGATCCACTTCCATCTCTCAATGAGGTGTATTCTTATCTCCACTATAAAGAAAAAAGGTGCAGTACTCCGATTCAACCTATTCATATAGAGCGATCAACATTGGTTTCATCATCTCAAAAAGATGGTAGAGGGGCAATGGCCGTGGTTGTCCCCTAGATTCTTAGGCTCGTCCTTTTCCAAGAGGCCGTGGTGGTGCCCAGTTTGGAAGTAATCAATCTAGTGCTCATTTTGTTAGCTCAACGCCATCTTCTGAGTCTCCAGCTCAAGTTTCTATTACGCGCACTATATCTGATGAAATCTTATCTCGTGAGGAGGTTGAGGCATTTCATCAGTTTGTGGCAAGCAAAATCCTTCTCCTACAACTTCCACTTCTACTTTTGCACATGTAGGTCCATCTACGTATGCGCTTAATGCATCCCTCTCTACTCCCTCCAGTTCTTGGATTATTGATTCCGGAGCATCACATCACATGACTTGCATGTCATCTTAATTTTCTTCATATCATGTGTTTAGGGAAGGATAAGGTCTGTATAGCCGATGGATCTTATTCCTCTAATGCTGATAAAAATGATATTAGTGCTAGTCTTTCTATGAACTTATCATCAGCCTTTCATGTCCCTAATTTTTCTCTAAATCTTTTGTCTATCAATCATACCACTAAATCTCTTAATTGTAGTCTTGTTTTTCTTCCTTCTCATTGTGCCCTTCAATATTGGAGATGAGGAGGATCATTGATTACGGGTTTAAGAAAGACAACTTGTACTTGTAGGATACTTTGTTTATTGTTGCTTCACCCTTCTAACATGTTGCTATGTTGTCGAGGAGTACAAATAAGAGCAGTCCTGAAGAATAGTTATAGTTACACAACAGATTAGGTCACCCTCCATTTACTTTACTTAAAAAAGATGTTTCCTCAGTTACTTCTTTCTTGTTTCCAGTTGCATTGTGGACCTTGTAAACTTGCAAAACATTGTTGTTCTATTAATCCTATTAGCAAATAAAAAAGTTCATTTCCTTTTGATATAATGCATTATGATGTGTGGGGACCTCTTACAGTGTCTCTGTTTGGTTTTCATTATTTCGTCACGTTTGTTGATGATTATAGTAGAGCCACTTGGGTTGATCTGTTAAAATCCAAGAGTGGTGTTTTTTTTCTACAGTGAAGTCATTTATTCAATCAGTTTCTACTTTCTATCCAATTTGATGCTAAATTTCTTATTTTTCGTTCAAATAATAGGGAAGAGTACTTACTTGGGGGTCTTGATTCTTTTTTTGACGAGTTTGGTACTACATGTCCTGGCTATCAAGTATATTAATTCATATATCTCCTAATGCCTTAAGGTTTTGAGAGAGTTGGTTAACTTACTGTCAACATGGTATCAGAGTAGGTTAAGTCGCAAGTTTGAATCCGAGTGGAAGTATTTTCCTAGATGTAGTGGTGTGCACCTGTGTACATATTGTGTGGATTCGCACTAGCTACCCAAGTGTGTTCCTAGGAGAAAACAATGATCCTCTTAAGGGGGGGGGGGTGTTGTAGTATATTAATTCAAATATCTCCTAGTGCCTTACGATTTTGGGAGAGTTGGTTAGTTTAACGTTAACACTGGCACCCTAGAACAAAATGGTATTGCCGAATGTAAAAAATTGTCATTTGATTGAAATCACTAACACTCATGTTTACCATGAATATGCCAAAAACGTTCTGGTCCGAAGCATTGCAAATTGTAGCATTTCTTATGAATTGCATGTCTTCTCATGTTCTTCAGTTTAAGACACCTCTTGAGCTTCTTTCACCTTCCTCTAACGTGTTTCATATCCTTCCAAAGACCTCTGGGTGTACATGTTTTGTTAATATATCCAAATCTAATCGCATTAAATTGAAATCCAAAGCACTCAAGTTTATTTTGCTTGGTCATGCTGTGAATCAGAAAGGATAAAAATGTTATCATCCAGGTAGTAGGAAGCGTATGGTATCTCGGGATGTGCCATTCTTTGAAGATGTTCAATTTCTTTTTTTCCATAGGACTTCTCTTCAGGAGGATAATCTTGGTGGTCAAGAAGAGATTTATTTGGTGTCTCCTTTACCTATTCCGTCTTGCCTTTTTTATCATGGTGGTCCTAAGGATGTTGGTGCTCAAGGGGGAGAATTATAAGTGTATTTGAGAAGAGAGTAAGAAGAGGAACATACCAAAGAAAAAGAACAAGAAAAGTCACCATCTCAAGCTCCCAATCAAAAAGCCTCCTTGGATCCTATCCTTAAAACAGGTTTTGTTCCTCCCTCAAGCGTTTCTCATTTAGATCCTTCATTTGATAATACCAATGTTATAATTGCTATTTGTAAGGGTGTTAGGTCTTGTACCCAACATCCTATTAGTAATTCTATCTCATTGAGTCACTTGTCCCCTTCCTTTCGTAGTTTTTCCTTTGTGTTGTTTTTAGTATATATCCCTCACAATGTGTCAGGAGCTCTTTCAAAACCACATTGAAAAGCTGCAATGGAGGAGAAGATGAGAGCACTTAAAAAAAAACATACATGGGAAATGGTTAATCTCCCTTGAGGAAAAGAGCATGTTGGGTGTAAGTGGGTGTTGACAGAAAAGTATAAAGTTGATGGCATAGTAAAGAGGTACAAGATTAGCCTCGTTGCAAAAAGATGTACTCAGTTGGATGTGATTGATTATCAGGAAACGTTTACACCAGTTGCCAAGATGAACTCAATCAGAGTATTCATCATTATTGCTACCAAACAAAGTTGACTTCTACATCAACTCAATATAAAGAATGCTTTCCTAAATGGTGATCTAGAAGTGTACATGCAGCATCCACCTAGTTTTCAACATTCCAAAGAAAGGTGTGTAGATTGAGGGGGGGCATTATATGGCTTAATATTCTTGATAAAAAAAATGCATTCATTAGGATATTGGTACATAATGGTTGACAAACATATTATAATCTAATTAAATATAAGTGAACAAGAAATTCTCTTTGTTTTCTTTCTTCTCTTCTCCTTCCTCTCCCTTTTATGTTCTTTGGAATTTATTGTTTTTCACACAGTTTTTAGCATAACATATTGTTGACATTGGGCAATAATACACTACAAGAGATAAATATTCGCTTAACACGTTGACATTATATATCATGTTGACCGAAAATTGAAGGTCATATTATATTTAATGTTCTGTGTTGATATAGACAATATGTCGTGTCGGTCCTCATAGACATGGGCATATGTCGAGAGACATTTACAACATTTTGAGACATTTAATACCATGCTCCCAGCACCCCGTAGTTACGGGACTAACTCTGGGTAACGACCTTTTAATTTGGCCGATGGCCATTGTATAAACTTACAAAAGTACAATATAGTGTAAGAAAAGTAATATGCAGTCCAAGTCTCAAGTCTCATTCCAAGCCCCAACCCCATTTTTGCAAACCTGTGAATCAACATAAGGTTCTACACTTCTAAATATAATCTAAATATCAATAACTTCACCTAACATATGCTTTGAATTTAACATTTTATAGCCATTTTAAGTAATTATTTCCCAAATAACTAATTTTTAAAAAAATTGAAAAAAATACAGTAAAACAAAATAGTACATTGAAAAACATATACAACATGTTTCAAAGTGTTCTAACATGTTCACTAAATTTAAAAATAAATAAAAATTTTCAGTATTTTAAAAGTTTTTATTATTTAAAAATAATAATAATTTTTTTGCCAAATATAACAAAATATATCAAAATGTAAAGCATGGGTAGTAAGACTATATATAAAAATTCAAACAAACCCATGCTCATTTGGTCTGATTTCATGATATTTTTACATTTTTTCCTAATTTTTTGGAATAAAAAATTAAAAATAATAATTTCTCTATCGAAAAAAAATTTCGACTCCATGGCAGTGTAGATCAAGCAAAGACATTATATATATGAAAGATCTACACTATAAAAAGATGTAGTTTAGAACTTATCGAAGTTATTTGTCAAATTTGAGGGCAAAAAAATGAAGAAAAAAGAAAGATTGGATGATTTTCTAGAGGGTGAAAAAATGGGACAATACAGAAACCAATACATATCGATCAAAACATTTAGATATTGAAGGTTTTCTATACAAAAATATAGTGTATCGTTGATACAAATCAATACAACCACTATGTATCGGCGATACCATGTATTTTTAAAATTGCAAAGCAATTTCGTTTCCATAACCTGCAAAACTGATACGTATCTATTGAAACTTGAAACCATGTTTAAAGGAAACAGGAATACTTGGTTGTAAGCCATCTATTATTCCTATTGATCTGAATCACAAGCTTAAGAAAAATCAAGATAATTGTCTAATTGATGTAGGGAGATACCAACATCTTGTGGGTTGTCTCATATACTTGTCACTGACAAGGCCTGGCATTGTTTATGTTGTCAATGTTGTTAATTAGTTCATGCAGGTTCCCACACTTGCTCATATGGAGGCTACTTATCAAATGCTCAAATATCTCAAAGGTTGTACGGGGCAAAGTGTGTTTTATTATTCTCATGGACATCACTGAGTGAAGGCGTATACTAATGCAAATTGGGCAGGAAAACAATCAATGATAGGTGATCTACCTCAGGTTATTATACTTATGTGGGTGGAAATCTAGTTACTTAAAGGAGTAAAAACACAAGCACTGATTGCTAGATTCAGTGTTGAGGCTAAGTTCAAGTCTATGGCACATGGTGTGTGTGAGCTTCTGTGGCTGAAACAATTACTGATAGAGTTTGGTGTTTCTATTCCTCATCTTATGGCCATATACTATGATAATAAGGTTGCTATAAGTATTGCACACAACCCAGTCCAACATGACAGAACTAACATAGTGAAGTAGATCGGCATTTTATAAAGGAGAAACTGCAATGGGGGGTGAATTTGTGCCATTTGTTAAGACTAGAAATCAACTAGCAGATGTTCTCACAAAGAAATTGAATGGTGCTCGGTAACTTGAGAGATATCTATTCACCAGCTTGAGGGGAGTGTACAAGTGTATAAGGGTATAGTTGTCAGAGTGGTCAGTCTATCATTGTATACATACTGCATACAGGTATATCATTTGGAATATATAAATAATATATTATGTGTGTAGAGGGACAACTAACCCTACACGATTTCACTCCAAACCTCCCTCTTCTTTTCTCCTCTCTTTCTCTATAAATCTTCTTTTTCTCTTCTTCTTTGCTCTTTCTTGCAGGAATAAACTTCAACTATAATACAAGAAATAAGCAACCTGTGACATGGTCCAGAAACTGCTTACCTGAAACACGACAACTATAGGTAACGTCATCCTCATCAGCAACAAACTGGTTAGCATCCAATGACCACGTATGAACCTATAAAAGAATCACATATCCGCAAAATAAAGTTAAAAAATTCAAAATTAAGAAATTTGAAAGATTTTGTGGTTGTCAAATAATTCCACACATGTAACTAACAGAATAGAGTATATGAGAACTGATACAATAAATTAATAAATGAACTCAAGCAGATACAAGCGCAAGACATATCATGTAAGAATGATTACTGATCCTAAGAATAAAACAAGTAAAACAATTTTTTTCTGTTGCAACTCATGGATTAGGAAGAAAAAAAGGTTTGCTCAGTCACTATAATTTTTAGTTTTACACAAAGACCTAAAAAGGGGAAAATAATATAAACAAATAGCAACCATTCCAAAACAAGAGAAAAGGATGAATATAAGAAAATATTCAGCAGTAATTGCAACATAAGGATACCATCTAGTTTTTCCCTAATCACCTTTGGCATCTGCCAAACCATTTGCCAACCTCAAAAACCTTGAGAATGGGTTTTCAGTAAATGCCCAAAAGCAGACCCTTTAATGGTGTGCAATAGCATCAATGGTTCTTTTTCTTTCCCCAAGCCCATCTAAGAGTTTTACTTAATCACTGTATAGCAGACACTAGATAAACCAAGTCTTTTAGAGGAGTTCAGACCATGAAGGATAACCAGCAACTCACCTGGTTAGTCACCTATACCAACCAGACCCAAAAAGGCATCGATAATACAACCCTCATTGTTCATAGAACTCCACCAGTCCTGGAGGGGCCCAGCTTGGAGGCAGCCAAGTATGCACAAATATCAAAGTGATGCAAAAAGAACTCCACCATATCCTGTCCCTCATTAAAATATCCAACCCAAACCCACTAAATTCCCTGGATTTATCCACTCAAACCCTCATATCTGTGTCACTTGTCTTCAAAGATTCTCCTGATTCTTTCTTACAACCAATCTGAGATGTAAGATGGGTTATCTCCCAGCTTCTTATCTTCATCTGCCCACGGGGACCTATTTTCAGTAAAAAGATATTTGGAGACTGCTGGTGGAAAGGATTCAAAAGAAACTGTCAAAATGGAAAAATTCTTACTTATTGAAAGGAGGGGAGCTCACTAATGCAAGAGCATCAAGGATCATCAAGAAGAAATTAGATGATCATTAATGTCAAATGGGGTCCACTTAGAGTTCATTTTTTTAGTTTATTAGGTTTTATATACATAAAGTTGTAGTCCCGTAACTAATTTTTAGCCCTAATTTTCAAGAGTCAAAACTTGACTTGTTGGCTTGATTTCAATACTATTAGAAAGGTTATTCAGTTACCTTTCAAATGAAACCAAGATCTCAGAAATCCAATGTGATTTGGCGGAGTTATGACCAAATTACTAAAGGGGCATCAGTGTATAACAGGAGTAATGTCTTTTTTAGTAGGTTTATTTTATTTTAGAGTTTAGAAAATAAAAGGGAAGAAATAGGGTTGCTAAGAGAGGTAAACCCAAGCTTCATCTTTCTACATCATCGGCGGCTGGATGTGAGAATGTTCTACTTAGACCTAATTACTATTTGGTCTCTTGTTTATATTCTAATAAGTATCTTCTGGATTAAACTACAATCTTCTTTGTTGAAATTATTTCCTACTCTGCTGTGTTAAAATTTCTGGGTGGGTAAACCAATAACTGAACTATTTAATCAGTAGCAGGGTTTATAGATTTCTAAATCGCTTTAAGTTTTAGGGTGATTTAGTTCAACAATAGTATTTGTTTGTGGTTAAATTCAAGTCAATCTAAGAAGTACAAGTGAGGTCTTTTATGTTTTTGTTGTATTTGCTGAATAATATTGCTACTGTAATTTCTTATTTAGAGATCAAGTTAAGCTGATTATTTGGGGTTGAAATCATCTAGACTGGTTTCATCTAATTCTAGTCTTTATTATAATTTTTGTGGGCCCATCACCTGCAGGAATTAATAAGCCCAGAGGCTGTCCTACATCACTCACTCTTATAAAAGCAACTCTGGCAAGCATTCCAATCCACTTAATAATAAGTGAAGGATTGTTGATGATATGATCAAGAGGTAAGAAGAACGAGAAAAGATCAGAGATCAGAATAAGAGGTAGCAAGATTTCAAATTCATACATCTTCTCTAGTTTCACATCAAAGGCCTAATTCTGAAAGTCGGTCTGAAGCTAGGAAGAAGTTAAAGAACAAGAAATGAAATCCAGATGGAAGAGTTATTACAAACCTTCCATCCTTGGTCCTCCTCCAATTCCCATGTTGCAGATCATTACAATATGCCAAACATCATCCAAGCCCGAGAAGATTCCAGCTCGAGCAAAAGCATGAAAGCGGACCAAATCAAGATCCAGGTCCAAGCAGCCTTCAAATTCCAAGAGCACATGTGAGGCATCAATTCTAGGACCTCCACCACATCTGCCACTTTTGTTGCAGACTCCTACCATATTACCAAGAAGTGAATGATGGTGGTTTATTTCAAATTAGGTCGAATGTCTCCCCACCCCACGAGAATGATGCGGACAACAAGAAAAGACTTTTGTATGTACCACCACAACAGAGAGCAATTCAAGTTATGTAATATGTATGGGTTATTTTAATTTGTCAAAGGGATGGGTTCTTTTTGTAATAAGGCCATTAGAGCCAAGGGATAGAGATTTTATTTTAAGGGTATAAATGTAATTTGAGCTGAAAAGTCAAGGATGAGTTGATTTTATAGGTTGGACATCCTATATGTAATGGGCCTCCACTAACAACAAAAAGGGGCCCATAAAGAGGCCTAACCGTGTGGCACAAGTTGGCACATGGAGAGATCTCTAAAGTCAACAAGGTTGGCCCACACATGTGCAAGTTGACAGCTCTCCTCTTTATTAGCTTTTGATAGTTTTAAATTTTACAAAATTAGGTTTTTTAGAAGATTTATGTTTTAGAAATACTTAGCTAGAAAGCACTAGGATTTTAGAATGATCCTATATTTGGAAACTTCTATTTCTTTCAAGTAATCAGCCTATTTAAAGGCATCAAGGTGTGAAATAGAATTAGTGAATTTTGAGAACAAATTTTGTGTTGTGATTAGGTGTGTTACCCAAGGCTGGTTGTGGACCTTATCCCTTTCCCTAAGGTTGGCACCTCCTCCTAAGGTCTCCCATTGTATTTCTCATAAGTTGTAGCACATCTTGGTACACATGTGAGTTCATCTCACCCTCCCTAATTCTCTCCTTTCTTCTTCCTCTTTACACAATCTCACTTCTCTTCTATCATCTCCATTTTTCCCATTCCTCATTCATTCTTATTCAACCTTCTATCTATTGGCTACAAGGGTTACAAATGATGAAATCTGCAGACCAGGGATCATACTCGATGAGTTATCTTAAGGCCTCCAATAAGACAAAATCGCCAAAATTAATTGAAGGTATCTAGGTCTTTAATTCCTCTGTTTTATTCTTAGTTTCTTAGTTATTTTCCATAGATGATTTAATAACTCCTTTGGAATTTCTCTGCAAATAATTAGTGTTTGGTCCATATTTTTAAGAATTTTTTATTTCTTTAATGTAATCTTGAAATCACCTCATCCCCCTTTCTCTATTGCTTTAATTCTTTGAGAGGGTTTTGATCCCTAGGATCCCCTACAAAACCCCTCTGTCCCCTCTTATGCTCACTGGTTTTGGTGTTTTCTGTTCAAGTTTCGTGTGGACTGATCTTTATATAATTTCTTAAATTTAAACCTCTCTCTCTCTCTCTCTCTCTCTCTCTCTCTCTTCTTCTTCTTTTATTCTGTCCTAATTCATTCTAATCTCTTTTCTTAATTTCTACTACTTGCATGGCTACTTGTGAATCAATTCTTGAGTTATCTTGCTCCCACAATTTATTTTTGGGAAATTATTTGAGGTCATTGGATTATCCCACATCAATTTTAGTACCTTTCCCTTGAATACTGCATCATGATTTCTGATGCATCAGGTTCATGTATGATGGCTTTTTCAGGACCTCTGGGTCCAGGAATATTGTCTTTGAATAAATAAAGGTGCTTCTTTTTGGCTTACGACTAATTCACTCTACAGATGATCTCCATTTCCCATTTATAGTGGAAGGAGACTCAGCAATGATTATAGGTTGGTTGAAGGGTGACAAAAAGGGTCCTTGGCAGCTTTCCCATCTGATAAAGGAAGCGTCTTTTCTTGCTTATTCTTTGAACATCTCATTCAACTGGATTCCAAGAGAAGCTAATTCAGTGGCAAATGGTTTGGCCAACAGGGAGGTATCAAGGATAGTACTTCTGTGGGTTCCATCACAGAGGAGATTTTGTTTTAATGATTGTATGGGAGAATCTCCTTGTTTCTTTCCTTCTCTTTATCATTTCTTACTTTTCCCAGCTACCCCCCCCCCCAATCCATATCCCTTGTTATTCAGACAAAAAAAACAACAACATATGTCATGAGGGTTTTGGTTTCCAACAACCATCATAAATGGTTTTTCTTATGTAATGATTCCTAGGTGTATTTTGGTGCTTATTCAATCATTTCTTGAAGTTTCATCCAAAGTTTTTAATGTTTTCATAGTTTCCATGATTTTACTTATCCAAAAAAAAAAAAAAACAGTTTCCATGATTTTTACAATGTTTCCTTGAGGTTTCCATGGTTTCCACAATTCATTTTCATTTTCTTGGAGACTGAAACCAAAACTTGGAACCTTTATGGTTTGGCAATCCCTCATCATACACATATCATGTTAAACCAATCCCAAGTAAGAACAATAACATGAATGCTTATTATGTTTTACAGTCAAACTGCAAAGGGGCTTTCCTTCATACGAAAACTGTTGGTAAATTTTCAGTCATATATCCATTGCTTTGGTGCAATGTTAGCGGATAGGGCTGTCCAGCATGAAAACGCGGGTTTGAGTCCAGTGTGCAGCCACTTTATGCAAAAAGCTAAAGGTTAGGTCTGTTTCCCATCCACCCCTCCCAGCACCCCTAACTACAGGACCAACACTAGGTAATCACCTATATACAATAAAACATTGTAATATAATTGTTTAAGGGATAACAACCACCTGAAAATCTACAATATAACAACAGCACAAACCCAATCAGATAATGCTGAAGAGAAAATTGGACAACATATCATGTTTCCAAAGAAGAATGGCTCAACTAAGGTTAATGCAAAGAGAGAAAGAGAAAGAGAGAGAGAGAGAGACCTGTTGTTCTGTCATCTGTAGAAATGCAATAGTATAATACACCAACTCTTTGACATTCCTTGCAATGACCTACATCAACCAGTTTTCAAGACATAATATTCAACTTGATGCACAACCTAACATGGCAACAGGGAAACATAGAAAAGAAACAAGAAGAAGCAAGAATGGAATATATTGGACCATACCTCAACCAATTTTGAGCTGCCCACAATTGTCAGCAAAAACTCAAAGAGCTGTAGATTAAAGAAAAGTATAAGAAATGTACAATGGAAATAAAATTTAATAAATAAGAAGCATGAATTACAAATGTTAAATTTAACCAAAAACATTCTTGCATTGCTGATGTTATGTTGAGTTCATCGTCGGGTATATCGTGGACCTTGACTTTCACTCATGAGTTGGATGAATGGGAGGTATCAATTGCTAGTCTTTTGCTTCAACATTTGAATGATGTGTTTGTGTACCCATCTGAGTCTGATTTACGTGTGGTGCCATACATCATCAGGTATCTTTTCGGTCAAGTTCTCTCTATTATTGAAAATATAAACCCACCTGAATACCCTTTTCCGGTCCATAAAATATGGAAATTTTTGCCCCACCCCCAAAGATGCAAGCTTTTTCATAAATAACGTACTTGAATTGTCTAAATACGTTGGGTGTCTTGCAAAGGAGGCATCCCAACATGTTCTTGTCCCCAAGTATATGCTTTCTGAGTGGTAAAGATTGAGAAACAGGAAGCCATATATTCCTTCACTGTGAGTTTGCACAAAGGATTTGGTCTTATTTTTTGGAAGGTCTTGATATGTATTGAGTCATGCCGGATTCTACAAAGATCCTCCTTTCTTCGTGGGGTGGGGGTGGTTTGGGAAAGAAAAAGTTATTTATGGCTGCATTATTGCAAGGAATTGTGGGGCATTTGGAAGGAAAGGAACAGGAGAGTGTTCGAAAAATAGAAAAGGAATCTTTGAGAAGTTCAAGATGCCATTCTATGTGAAGTTGGATCCTGGATGATGGTCTCAAAAGAGTTTAGTGAAATATCCTTGAATGATATTATGAGAGATTGGAGGGTTAGCCTTTCCTTTGCAGCCCCAAGAGAGCAGTCTATAGTTGAAGAGTGAAGCCCCCCTCCAGATGGTGTTAATGAAGCTTAATTTTGATGGATCGTCTCTGGGGAATCCAGGTCAAGCAGGCTTTGGGTGTGTAGCGCATGATGGACATTGTAATGTGGTCCTGGAGGTGTGTGGACCTTTGGGCATTTGTGATTCAAAAAAAGCAGAATGTTTTGGGATGTAATTTGGTTTGGGGGAGTTGCAGGCTATGGGAGGGTGCGGTGCATTGTGGAAGGAGATGGTGGCTGTTAGTTGGGCTGAGGTGTCCAAGTGCTTTCGTGGCAATTGCTTGCCAGAGTTCTAGGTGTATTTTTATTTAGTGGCAATTTCCCTTGGCTTGTACTATGTGTATTTGTAATTTGTTCCTTTATTTTGCAATAAAATTCACTGTTATCCATCACCAAAAAATATGGCATTAAAATAAAAGGCAAAAAAGAACAACAATCCATCAATTTCAACTAGCAATTGACCGTGACAGTCGAAAATTCAGGTCATTGGAGTCCAAGAAACAGATAAAGAATCAAACCATAAACTCATTATAAAACTCTGACGACACTGAACAAGAGGTGTGATGCCAGACAAACTCCCAAAAGTATCAAATAGTTGGGCTTAGATTTATGGAAAAGGGGTATATGGTTTGGGTTTAGGTTATGGAATAGAAAGGGAAGGGTTATATAGGGTAAAGATAAAATACAATAAGGAAACAAGGTAAAAGGAACTGATCTTAGCGTTATGATTTTGCTGTATGAACTTTTACAGCAGTACTGTGCACAAAAAGTGGAGATGACCATAGAGGTATAAAAGTGGGGTCAACTGTAGAAAACTAAGTAAAGCTGAAATAGAGACTATTAGCAAAAACAGGCGGGCTGAAAGAAATGGACTAGGTATTGTTATAGATAAAGAAAGAGGCTGTAACAAGTCAGTGTATGGGGTGTTTTAGAGTTTGAAGAGCTTCAATAACTGGAAAACAATAAAAGAAAGAAAAAAGAAGAGAAAGAGATAAGTTCAAAGAATCCACCTTGAACTCTTATGAAATCCATCACAATACATTTTTAATGAAATCCACCATTAACAGTAACTTAGAGTACACGAAAGCAAGAACAAACATGAAGGCGATCTTCAACTTCTTTCATTGTTTTTAATTAAAGAGTATATGCATTTACAAGCATAAGCATAGCTGCTAAAGCAAGAAGAGAAGCAAAAGAAAGAAGAGGGGAAAGGGGCTCAATAAATCCTTGCAATGCTATGATTAAGTCTAATCATAGTGGTCTCCTTTGAGAGTTTGATGTTGAGAAAGCCTATCACTGTGTAAATCGGGATATTTTAAACTATATGCTTAGTAGAATTGGGTTTGGTTCGAAATTGACGAAGTAGATAGAAGCTTGTGTCAAGCCAGTGAAGTGAATGGGGATCCGTAAGGTTGTCAATTGGACCTGAAACCAGACTTGTTCAGCCCGAAATTTTGACATGCTGAGCAAGTGTGTGTTCAGGCTGTATTGCTAGGCCCGAATTAATGATCAAGTGGAGTTCCAAAAAGGCCTTAGCCCAGCCCCAAGTTCCTGGCCCGGCCCACCCCAAATTACTACACATCACCTGTCAAAAAAGATGTTCTTTTCAAAAAGTAGGTGTCCAAAAAGAGGCACCAAATACAAAAACACATCCACCTCCCCAGTGTAAATATCCTTTTACCGAAAAAAATTCAGAAACACATCACCTATCAGTTTGTGGTCATGTCACACATGGTCACATCAATTTTGGTCATAGAAAATTTGCTCTCTCCCTCTCTATTATACACACATAAGGTTAAGAGTAAAAAAATATTATTACATAATATAATTTATGAGATTTTATAAATATATTATTTTATATGAATAACAAAAGTTCGGGCAGCCCTAACTTGACCAGAAGCCCATTGTTTTGAAATGGGCCAAGTTCTGGCTTACAACATCGAGTTCAGGCTTAAGCTGAGTTTGGGCCCAGCTATTATATTTTGGGTTGGGCCCGGGATGACCTTAGCCCAAGCTGATTGACAGCCCAGCAAGTTGCAAATGGGTATTTCAAGAGCTCTAAGGGGCAGAGCCAAGGAGAACCCTTAACCACCTGCCTCTTTATCATTATCACTAAAGCCTTGAGTGGCATGATCAGAAGGGCGAAGAATGGTTACCTCGAGGTAGGGCTCTCAATGAGCCGAGCTCAGCTCGTCATGAACCAAGCTTGAACTTGCAATTGTGCCCGTCTAGCAAGTCAGCCTGAGCCAAGCTGAGCCTTCACTAGGCTCAGCTTAGCTCGTTAAGGGTCTTATATATGTATACAATATATTTAGATATAGCTTAGTATATTATATAATAAACATTAAAATATATTTATACATAATAATACTTGTGTAATTATTTTATTAATCATTGTGTCATGCCATTACATCACTCTATTTTATTAAAAATTTGATTTATTTATAATAAATAAATAATGAAAAAATAATATTATATTTATAAAATTACTTTTGTCGTTCCAAGTCATCATGTCAGTCATCTGTAAAATTGTTTTTGTTGTACCAAGACAGCTTGAGGTTGGTGAGTTGAGCCAAGCTTGAGTGAGGCTCAACTTTCAGGCTCTTGACAACCTTGAGCCTAATCCTTGTGTGAGAAGCCTAAGATGTGCAAAGCTCAGCTTAACTCAACTCATTGACAACCCTATCTTGAGGGTTTCAAGGTGGGGTATAATGTTAGGAATTACCATCCCCAGTTCATGGATGATAAAATGGTTTTTGTGATTCCTCGATTATGCAAATAGGAGGTGTGTTCTCGTTTGCTCCAAATCAATCTCAAGGCTAAAGGTAAACATAGAGAAAAGTGAATTCTTTGGTGTGGAAGAAATAGTGGATTTAAGATCTATAGCCTCAGTTTTGGGTTGTAAAGTAGGATCTTTTATGGCTTCTTATTTGGGGCTGCCTTTATGGTCTAAATTTAAAGAGAAGGGGGTGTGGGAACTGGTAGCGGATAGAAATTCTCAAAGGCTTGAATCGTAGAAGGTTGTGCTTTTATCTAAAGGCAGAAGGCTATGATTTTATCTAAAGGCAGAAGTTGACTTCGATAACATAAAATAAAACACTCTGTGGCTAGAATGCCAAATTACTTTTTGTCCCTTTTTATTGTGTCAACCGCTATTTCTTCTAGAATAGAAAGAAAATTTCAGAACTTCTTATCGATAGATATGGTGATCTGAGGAAGCTCCATTTGGTTGATTGGAACAAGATTTTTTTCCCTAAGTAGCTAGTGGTTTGAGAATAAGAAACCTTAGAAAAGTGGTTATGAGATTTTTATTTTTTTTAATTTTTTGATAAATAGTTATGGAGACTTTGTGTGGAAAGAAACCACTTATGGCGTAAGGTGGAGGAAGCCCAATATGGTAGTGAGTCAGTATCGTTTCTGGAAGATGTTAGTCAAGGGCATGATCTTCGTATCTGGAAGTTGGTGGTGAAAGCGAAGGAGGAATTTAGAAAGTATCATAGATAAAAACTGGGGTTTTGTGAGGACATTCTATCTTGGGAGAATCCTTGGTGTGGAAGCAACCCTCTCAATCAAGATTTCAGGATCATTTTTAGTTTGGTGGTTGATTAGAAAGGGTTAACGGCTTCCCAATTCGATGATGGGAGTGGTTTTGGTTAGAAAGAAAGAAAAAAAACAATGGTTGGAAATTAGATGACTTTATAGGTCTTTTAGGTCTACAAAATGTGAAATTCCCAAATGGGTTTAAGAAGAATGAGTGAATTTGGACTAGGATCAAAAAAGGGATATTTGATATTTTAAGTTAAATCGTTCTACTCTACATTAGAGAACTCTTAGAGTGATACTTTTACCCACATGATGGTTTGGTTTCTCGAATTCCCTTCAAAATCTTCCTTATGGATTTCTTTCTTGAGAAAAATTCATTCTCTGGATGATTTGAAGAGAAGAGGTTGGAGCCTGGCAAATACATGTTCTTTGTGTCTTAAAAGAAGAGGAATTGATCGATCATCTTTTTGCCCATTGTCCAGTACTAGGTAATGTTTGGCAGTTCTCTCTCTAGGATGGGTAATGTTGGGTCTTTTCGGATAATTTTAAAAGTCTTATTGTCTAATGACACCTGCCAGGAGCAGCAACAGGTCCCAAAGTTCTTTGGAATCTTCTTTCGTGAGTATTTGCTGGGGTATTTAGAAGTAAAAGGAGTTGCAGATGTCTTAAAAACATAGAAAAACTCAGGAAAAAAATTGTAAGAGAGTGTATAGCCTTCTTGATGATTGGCTGTTCACCATGCCAGATTTTGACGGTTTTGTTGCATATAAGTAATAAGCTATTGCTGCAAAAAATAAGACCAGAAAATTGCATAATAGGATTTTTTTGAAAATTAAAAACTTAATACCAATGTTAACCTAACTGATAGCCACAAATCATTGAAAGCGACCCCCTTCCATACAGCATCCATGGTGGGACCCACAGTCTTGTTGGGTCCATGATGCGGGAGCATACCATGTTAAGAAGAAGTTGGAAGACCATGGATAGGACATAGAAGTTTGAATTGTAACAAGGCCAAAGGGCCAAGTCATTTAAAATCTTTTAGGATGGGTAATTTTGTAATAAGGTCTTTATGTTATGTAAAAAAAATAAGGTCTTTATGCCAAGGGGAGTTTTTTTGGGAATAATTTTTGTTTAGGGGTTTTGATGTAATAAGGCAAGAGATGCCAAGTTAGAGATTTAAGGGTGCACAACAGCCATAAAATTGGCTTATTTTTTGACTATTAAATCAGCCAAAAATGGGTCCCACATGTGCTGGTCTACAGCCCATAATTTAGGTTTAAATTGGAGACTTTGAAAAGTCAAAGTGGGGGCCCATTCTGCCAAGTCGACAGCCCCTAAATTTATAGAGTTTTAGGAGTCTTTTCAGTTTAGAATCTTATCTTTTTTAGGAAGTTATATTTTAGTAGGACTCTTGTTTCTAGAAGTTGTTTAAGTTAGGAAGTTTAATTAAAAAAATAGTTCTAGAATCTAGGAGTCATATTAGATTAGGAATCTATTTACATGGCATGAAAAAAGGCTACAATGGCATGAAAAAAATCAGTTTTGAATTATGATTTGAAATTATTATCCAAAAAAAATTATGATTTGAAATTGGAAATCGTGTGGTGGATTGTGACCCAAGATTATCTCTCTCCTCTTGTGGGTTGAGTCGTGGACTCAACTTATTCTGTCTCTTTTCCTCCATTTTTCATTGCTCTTCCACAAGTAAGTCTCTCCCTTCCCCTCTTTTCTATCTCTTTCTTCTCCTCACCCTCTCTTTCTTTTTCTTTATCTTGTTGGTATTTCCACCTCCTCTCTACTGTTTCATCTTCTAAAACCAAGATAGATCTTTCTTTGATCTAAACCCTGCAGCATCTAAATCTCCCCTTTCCCTTGCTGCTTTTCTTTCACAGACCAAGAATACTTCATCCTAAGCCTTGCGGTAACAGCAGATCTGACCTCCAGATCTGATATCATCTGCTAGGCCTAAACCCAATTCCTAGATACCCATTTGGCAGCTCATACATACCCTTAAATTCCAGCCTGATAACCCACTGCTACCTACAGTTTGGGCATCAAACAGTCTCCTAAAGAGCCCTTTCTTATCCACTGTTCGCCTAAAGAACAGTCGCAGAATTGTTTAATATTTAGTCCTTTTTCTTCCCCTGTTTTAGACCTCTATCCGGGCCCTTTCCTGTACCACAACTCCCCGTTTTTCCAGTCTGATATAGGCCTTCAAAAACCCGCTATAAATCCTATCTATAACCCCTATTTCAGTCCCTCATTACCCTCTACTGCTGCCTACCCGATAGCCCAAACTGACCCTATACAAAAAAGCCTGTTAAACCCTCAGATCAATCTTCTATTTTAACCTATTCTGCCCTCTGTTTTACTGATGCAGAACAGTATGGGGAAAGGTACTGAGTTAATGGACTAGGCAGATAATAAATTCAGAACCAACAAAATCCAATTTTTGGAACAGGGGCAATTTTGTAATTTTTGTACATCTTGCCCTCCCCAGACCCCACATTAGTGGGAGCCTCGTGCATTGGGTCACCCCTTTTTGACACATTTTGGGTAAATTTTCCAAAATACCCCTGTTGTGCGTCAGAAATTTATGAAATTTTCCGGATCAGTTCTGAAGCGTTTGAGGGTCCTAGGGTTCAAATTTCATTGAATTCAGACAAGATTTAATAGGTCAACTCATCAAGTTTCAGAAATTTCAAGCTCTTTTAATGGAGATTCTAAAAACCAATGTTGGTTCTTGGCTCAATACATCGGGAAATACTAAAGGGGTGAGAGTGGATTCTTAGGAGTTTTGTAATGGACCTCTAGGGGAGCAAAACCCTATAAAAGAACCACAGAAAAGGGTCAAGTAAAGGGGGGCGATTTGAAGGATTCAAGTTCCCAGAAAATTCTGTTCAAAAGGGGGTAGAACAGGTTTAATAAGCTAAACCATAAACAGAATTTTAACACAGCAATATATGTGGATTTGTGAAAATCAAGTAGAGAATAGAAAGTAAGATAAAACCTAACATAATATAGGGCAGAATCCAAGTTTCTGGAGGGTGTGATTTGGCTTAAAATATGCTCCAACATATACAGCAGTGATCTCCTTGTGATGCTAGAGATTTCAGAGTTTAGCCTTGTCTTCAACAAAAGATTCCATAACAGGAGATGGAAGACTCACAGAAGAGAAGAGTAATGGAATTAGGAAAAGAAGGTAGGTGAAAGAAAGTAAAAGAATAAACAAGAAGCAAGAGAAGAAGATGGAAGGAGGAGTCATTGGTGAAAGATGGGGGAAGAGGGTTTCATGACAAGAGAGAGAGAGAGAGAGAGAGGTCCACCACGCCTAATTAACTCAAAAAACAATATTTTCTTCAATTAATGCCGTGTGTGTGTGGTGGGGGGGGGGGGGGGGGATGCCTTTTTAAAGGCTTACCACCTAATGTCAATAGAAAGTTCCTAAACTAGGAAACTTCTAAAACTTATATACTAAAATACCAATTTTCTTATATCCTAAACTTCTCAATAATTAAAAGAACAAAATATGGGGATACCTAAGGGCTGTCGAGCAGCTCTCCTTGGGCCTACATAACTAAAAAAAGACTCAAATAACCTTCTAAAAATTCCCTAAACTACCCTTGGCTAGTTAGCCTTATTACATAAGAGTAATCCAAATACCAAACCCAATAAAATTTGGCACAAAAGGCCTTATTACATAAAAGAACCCCATAAAATTTTGTACCCCCACAACTAGAACTTCCTAGGCCCATTTTATTCGGCTTAGGCTTCCACAATGGATACCTCTGGTCCAACCATGCAAGTGACGCTGCATCATTTACCCTACTAAACAGGCCACAATAACCATATATAAACATCCCCTTCTTTGAGCTCTAAGCATGCCACAAAATCAGAACTTTCCCCAACTGATTTCAGTCCTATTTCTCCTCTAATTCTCTGCAGATAATCACCCCATTCCCTAGACTGACTCTACATCAATCCACTTTCAAAAATCTCCATTTTCAGCCTTGTTTTCTAAGAGACTTTGTCTCACTACATCTTAGATGTGGTGACAAAGGTACAGCAACAACATAACATGAGTGGTTGATAAATAAATAGATGTCATAAAAAATTTGTGGTATCTTTACCTAGTGTGCCAGAACATGCCTAAGCTTATTTTACCAAATTGGAAGAGAGAAGAGACAATAGAAGGGAGGAAGCTAAACACGGCTATGCTTATTTTACCAAATTTGGAAGAGAGAAAGAGGCAATAGAAGTAAGGTGGCTAAACCAAATAATGATGCCAGTGAATCACCATCTCATAGGACTAATGAAAACAAAGAAAGTGAAACCCCTAAGCCAGTAGCCCAAGTGGAAAATTTTGGCAATTGAAAGTCAAAGTTTTGAGACCTCCAGATGTTACAAGAAAAACGTCTTTTTTATTGGATAAGAAAACAGATCAGATTGTATTTCTATAAGAGGGACCTCCATAACTTACAAGAAAAGTTACCGCATACATAGATCCCTGCTAACAGAGGACCATAAGTATGACCAAGTCCCTTCTATTTAAATTCTCATAATTTTTACAGAGTAGCCCATAAGTATGCATTTTCCATTAATTTCTGTAGCACCCTGTGAGAAGGTACCGAACCTCAGGAACTAACTTCCATATCCTCTTCCTTTAGCAGTGAAAACCCTAGCCTCCCACCCATACAAATAGGCACTCTAGGTCTGCCAGCACTACTCAATTTCGCTCAAATCCATTCAATATTGTTGTCTATATCTCCATTGCAAAACGACAGTGAATCAGGTGGGAAATGTACTCCACGTCCTTTTAATACAAGCATATACTTGGCATATTGGGACCTTGTCACCCCAAGTTATCTAAGGTCATGATCTTTCCTAGACTTTTGTCCATATGAAGAACTGAACCTTAGATGAAATCAACTTGACTCAAATTACCTACCACGGAATCCTCCCCGACTGAGATGGACACTACATGTTGAAGCATGACTATACAAAGAACATCCCTTTTGAATCTGGCCTCCACCAAGTTGCAACGTTCTCTGCTATTCTGAGCTGGATCTATGAACTTTTTCTCCAACGTTTATGCTACAGAAGTCAGCATCAATTGCCTTTTCTATTTTGGCCTTTTTACCAACAGACAGTCCAATACTCCTGAAGTTTTACTCAGATTATTGGTTTTGATGGCCCATTAATTTACATTGCATAAGAAGATCCTTTCAAAAGGGTACAAGGTTGGCTAATATTCTTCCAATACAAACTGGGTCGAGAGAGAGAGAGAGTTAATTATAGAAGGCAATCAAAACATAAGCCTTCATAGTTATAAATTAGGCAATTTTTCAAGCCTTTATAATTGTCCAGCCTACCTCTTCAATCAAAAGAAGGCATTGTCATCAAACAATGATGGAATCTATCCAATTTTTATATATATTTTTTAATCACAGTTGTAATCCAGGTTCATCCTATTCTTCCTATGATTCATTAGCTCATGTGCAAACACAAACATGCACATAATTTATATCTAGAGCTCGCCACATTTATAAAGCTGAATTTGGTTGGACTTCAGTTCAGAAAGACAAAACTGAAGCCAATTGAAGAAGCTTGTAAGAGAGAAGAGAAACAAAGCAGAAAAAAACTTCATTTAAAAAGTAAAAATTTTATTGGCTAATTGGCTTTGCCTAGCTTACTCTCTGTACATTCCATCTTTTTCTTCTCAGAGAGTAACGTAAGGATAACTTATACACATTACGTATCAAAAAATAAAAAATAAAATAAATAATGCTACTTCTACTAGGCATAGATGAGGTGTTGGGTGAATACCTTAAAATTAAAAATTGTACAAAAATGCAAAAAGTGAGACAAAATAAACATAGTGGCTACAATCTGCAGATATGAGTTCAAATGAGAAGTTAATAATTGACAACTACAATAAATGCACTTTATTGGATTGCATTTCAGACAGACAACAATGACGTGACTTAAAAAAACAAAGAAAACATTGGGAATCCTGAAGCAAAGAAGAACTTATGAATAATGCAATTAACTTAAAAGTTAGCAGTAGTTAGATATCAATGGTTTCCCAATGGAGTAAGAACTGAAGTTATGATTCAACAACTAAACTTTGAAGCAGCAGCAAGGTGTTAAAAAGTAACTAGAGCATTTAGCTCAATTACTTATTAGTCAAGCTTTTAATTAATGGTTTTTTTTTAAATCATTCAGGTCCACAACCATAACTCCTTTCATTAATATGCAAATTCCATTAACAAAAAAAAGAAACCATACAGATAGAATTAGTATTAACATGTCCAATTTAGAACTGCCAAAGTTTTGATAGCAAGTGACTAGATACAAAAAGCTTAGATTACATTTGATGTTAATAACCACCAAGTATCCCAACTTTATAATGCCCTTCTTTATTACAGTGAGCTTATTAACTAAAATGATTTATTGAAAGGATTTCTGCAAAAGAAGAGAAACTTGCATCATGGAGTCAATACCTGGATGACAAAGCACTCGAGGCTTTTTTCCGAACCATCCGAGTCATAATTTCCCAGATACGGATCATCTGTAGCTTGAATTAATGATACTTCATATACATTTAGAGATGATATAAATGTCTGCCACAGAGGTGTCACAATAACTGCAACAATATAGCATATCATCGGGTCCTTGTATGAAAATATGAAAATGCCAATGAGCAGATTTAGAAACCAAATGAAATATTATAAGTGATCAGTGCAAAAAAGTAGGCTATATTTGTGGTGTGTGTTATCAACTTAGAACAAAGTTACAACAGCCTCATCCTATGGTGTAAACTTCGAAAGAGAATAAGCAAATGATGACTCATTTAGTATTGTATTACAGTAAGAAACACTTGAACCTCTTCAAATTCAGCCCTCAGAGAATCAAATTACACTTCAATCAATTGAAAAAGAGAAGGTTCAACTTAAAATAATTCTAAAATTTCCACACTACAACTATGAAGATTTCCTCTAAACTCCAGAGGTTCACAAATTCTCTTCAACAAGTGAAAGCATATCCACAAGAATTTTATTGAACCAGGTTAAAAGGGCATTTTCGAGATTATGGGATTGAAACAAAAAGTTTGTTCGGCAAGAATTTTAAAATTTGTCAGCCTGGGTATAAATACTTTTATTTTCAAGTAGATTAGGTTTAATTTTATTTTAGAAAAGTAAATATTTTATTTCCATCACTTTTCTTTAGGGCTTATTTTGAGGAGTCAAAACTTGCCAATTTGGCTTAATTTTGGTGTCATTTGAAATGTTATTCTGTTTTTTTTTCAAAAAATCCAACATCTTGCGAATTTGATGTCATCAAAGAAAGTTCTTACCAAATGTTGGCAGGGTAATATGGTGGGAAATGTTTTTTCTTTTATTTTTTTTTTATCGATAAAGTAATGCATTTCATCGATGAGCAAAAGACAACAACTAGGGACTTACTGAAAATCCAGGGAGTCCCAATTAAACATTACGTCCAAGAATTTACACCCAGTGAAAAGGGGAAGATAGGAAAGCCAAGAGAAGAGCAGAGATATAGCCCCATCAGCCACACTCCGGGGAGATGATGCACAACCCTCGACAATACGACAATATGGGTATTCCTTTCAATCCATAATATCCAGCACACGATGTGAGGGACACATTCCCAAATCACCTTACCCCAAAGAGAGAGATCCCCTGTAAAGGTCTAGTACCATTCATCCAACAAGAGAGCTGGTTCAGCTGGCAAAACCCACAACCCACCAAATCAGGCCAACAAAGAGTCCCAAATCTGAGCAGCAAGGGGCAGTTGAGAAAGAGGTGACTCATAGATTCCTCTTAAGCACTGAACAAGCTACATCTGCTCGGCAAATGAATGCCTTTGTTCCACAAGTTCTCCTGGGTAAGAACTTTTCCCAAATACACCAACCAGAGAAAGAAGCTGACCTTTGAAGGTATCTTGGAGCCTCATATATGGATAAAAGGGCGTTGACATAGGTCCACCATGCTGGACAGCCTACACATCGACTTGACAGTGAACCATCCCTTAGAATCATAGGGCCAAAATCTGTGATCTCCTGCCACTGGATCGTCAATCTGAACCAGATCCGACCGAGTCATCAAGCTGGAAGCCAGAGGGAGTTCCCAGTCATCGAGCATTCACCTTAGATGGAGATTCCGAGCTCTACTATTACTGGTCCATGTCATATGCTATTCAACTGTTCCGCCCTTCCAAAGGGCAATGTTGAACATCCCTCAAACATCCTTGTTTAGTCAAAGAAAGGAAGCACCCTATGGAAGTTAGTTTGTCCTTCGGTTTGTTGGGTGCTATGGCTTGAGCGTAACCTGAGTGTTTTGAGTGATTCCGGGAGCCGGCATTCATTGTCTTTTCCAAGGCAAAGGATTTTGTCTGCATTGTAAATATATGGAGGATTACTCAGTTGCGAGTACTAAACAGGGATGGGAAAATATGTTTTTATGTAACTGGGCATGTGCCTATCTTGTTGCTTGTACTTTTTGGGGATTTCTCATCCCTTTGCTCTTAATGCAATTTCACTTATCAAAAAAAAAAAAACATGTTTAGCCATAGCACCACACCACACATGGTGCCAAAAAAGTAGTTTGTTTCCCTTGCCCATGTTGAACTCAATCAGCTTATGGAACTCTTCATTGATTGTGAAAATAGATCACCAATGACCGGACCCAAGGGATCCAGCTGAGGTCCTGGAACTCCACCCAAACTGATCGGTCCGGTACTTGGCCGCAATGACCTGTCGCAAAAGAGCTTCAGGTTCTTCACCAAACCTCCAAAGCCACTTGGCAAGGAGAGCCTTGTTCATCTCTTGCAAGCCCTTGATTCCTGGACCCCCCTTATCAATTGGGGTGCATGCTTTCTTCCAGCTAACCAGATAAAATCTTCTAGCATCATTCTCTGACCCCTAAAGAAAATATATGTGCATATTTTCAAGTTATTTAGTCACCGCAACTAGAGCTCAAAACAACAAAAGGAAATGCACAGAGAGATTGGCCAAAGCACTCTTGATGAGAGTAAGTTTACCCTCTTTGGACATGTATCGACCTTTCCATATGGCTAATTGGTTATGAACATGTTCCAGCACCGGGTCCCATAAGTGCTTAGACCTTTGGTTCCCACCTAGTGGTAGCCCTAGGTAGGCAGAAGGAAGGGCGGCCATTTAGCAATCAAAAAATTCCTGCAAACTAAAAGAGGTTATCAAGTTGTCCAACTCCGATCAGCTTAGTTTTGGTCAAATACACCTTGTGGCCTAACAGGGCTTCAAACATAAACAGAATGCCTTTGAGATTTGCTACCAAATCTTCTTAAGCCTTGAGAAGGAACAGAAAGTTGTTGGCAAACTGAAGGAGAGTTAGGAGAGTCACCGACGGGCTGGCAACACCAATTGTACATTCCTGTAACAGATCAGCCTCATCAGCTTTGGCAACCAGACAACTCAATCCTTCTATGACAATATTAAAGAAGAATGGAGATAAGAGGGTCTCCTTACCGCAAACCCCTAGACCCTCTCTCAAAATTAATTGGGAACCCATATAGTAGAATAAAGTATGAAGCCGTAGAGACATACACTTATATCGAAGATCCCCACTTCTGGCCGCAACCCATTTGATCAAGCATCCAATCCAAAAAGCCCCAACTAACATGGTCATAGGCCTTTTCCATACCTATGTGACAAACTAGCCCCTTTACCTGGGACTTTATCCAATGATCAATATATTCATTGGCGATTAGCAAGTTGTCGGCCTTTCATAAAGGCATTCCGAGTTGGGGATATTATAAACTCCATCACCAGTTCCATTTGCTTGGACAAACTTTGGCCAATAATTTGTGGAAACTATTAAGACTAATTGGTCAAAAATCACGAAGCTCAGTTGCCCAATTACTTTTAGGGGTTAGAGCTAAAAAGAATGTGTTCAAGCTTCTACAAAGTGAAGCCTTTAGATGAAATTCCTCCATGGCCTTTATCACAATAGTACCCACCACCTCCCAAAATTCGGTGAAGAGCCTCATGGGAAAGCCATCGGGTCCTAGGGCCTTATCATCCTTCAAGGCCTTGAGAGTCTCCTTCACTTCGATCTCCGAAAAGGGACGCTCTAACCAATCAGACCAGTCAATCCCAATATGCCGAAAGGTTAGACCCTCCACCCGTAGCCTGGAAGGGAACGGCTCCTTAAAAAGATCCCCATAGAAACTAGAGATCTTCGCTGAAATGACTACATGATCAATCATCTATCTCCATCAATCAGTAAACCAGTCAGGTCATTGGTCTTATTCCGATTATTAGCAATGCTATGGAAGAAAGATGTATTGTTGTCCCCGTATCGCAGCCAGGAGATCCAAGATTTCTGTTTCCAACATATCTCTTCTAGATGATGAAGCCAACTCAGGTATGATCTTTTGTGATCTTCCCTTTCAGTCTTCTCAGACCTTGATAAGTTGCCCCTTTGATCCTTGTAGTCCAACTCATAAATTCTCAGAAGACATTCCATTTTCCTTCTTTCAATCCTCCCCAAATCCACCCTGCTCCACTCCTTGATGGCCTCTTTGAGGCCCTTCAGTTTATGAGCAATCACAAAATTGGTTGACCTCTAGAATGAGAAATTTTGCCACCATTACTAGACCTTATCCTTGAAGCCCGGCACCTCCAGCCACATTAGCTTGAAACGGGCCCAATGAGCCAATTACTTGTTGCAACAACAAGGGAGTATGGTCGGAGGCAGGGTTAGGAAGCGCCAGCTATTGAACCTCCAGAAAATGATTAGCCCATGATGGCGAGATTAGAAATGGCCAAGCCTGATCACCACCACCTCTTCCTGATTATTACACAAAGTAAAATCTACTCCATGCATCAGCAAATCCATTAGACTGGATCGAGATGAAGTTAGAGAATGCCATCATATGCTCCGTTATGGAGGATGTACCTATTTGCTCAGAAGAGAAACGCACTATGTTGAAGTTTCCACAAACGCACCAGGGCCTTGGCCAAGGATTCTAAACAGTCGAAAGTTCGTCCCACATTCTCCTTCTTGCATTCTTCAGTGAAAGTCCATTTGAACAAATCAAATACGGATTTGCACCAGAGGGACACTAAGATGGAAGTTACCATACTACCTTAGAGGCGAGCGCCTCCACAAATTGCTTGCTCCAAGCCATGAGAATACCCCCAGCTAAATTTATTGCCCCTTTGTGAATATAGCCCCAGTTCTGTCTTCCCCCAAATGTCCAATGCCTATTGCCTCCCAAAATTAGCTAATTTGGTCTCTTGTAGTGTCATCATATCCACTTTCCACCTGTGACAAATGTCCCTCACACACGCCCTACGCTCCAACCCCCTAGCCCCCTAACATTCCAAGATAGCAGCTTCAACATAGGACACTATGGAAAGTTCCTCCCTCCCATGACCCTTGTGAGACCCTCTCACCCTGTTTCTTCCCTTTTCTTCAGAGCTCCTTGTGCCCTCATAGTTAATTGAGGAGGAGAGACATCTTAATTCCCTACTTCGCTTGACACCCAATCTGGAAAGATTGGCACACCGATGTCCCCTTACATGTCATCGCCATTCAATTTCCCAAAAGAGGTCTTCTACTTTCAATTTGAGCCCCTTGAATGTGACACCCATTTTTTTACTGAGTTCCCTCACCTGTTTGATTACCCAATAAGAGGGCGGAACTGGTGGAAGCACCTGAATGGAGGATTCTACGCAAAATGACCCATCTTCACTAAATGCAGATTGGATGATGGGATCCATTAATAAGAATGGAGAAAGAAGGAGATGTCAGACAATTTTTCCTCCAATTCCTCCAACGTTCACCAAACCCCATGAAGTTGAGGAACTGCCAATTCACATGGTCATATGCTTTTTACTGATTTGCTAACTAATGGTTTTTACTGATTTGCTAACTAAAATTAGAAATGAAGTCGTGGTATATCCAACAACCAGCGTGACTGATGAGTGACCAGCATTCTTGGTCCACTTGGTGACCCCCACCATGGGCAAGACTCCGAGGAGGGAGGAGGCGTGGAGAAAACGATGGTGGGGGAAGGAAGGTGGGAGTGAATCCCAAGAGAGAACTTGGATCATTCAAGGACACAGTATTAAAAAACCTTGTCTGGCCAGATTCCCATGGCCCCACAATGGAGGATAGGAGAGGAACGAAGGTTATTACCTTTCGAAAATATTATTGCATTTGCGTCGCGGGAATGGAGAAAAAGGACATGGCAAATCGGCGAGGAACTCTAGGTCCGTAGGCTGACCAAGGGCTTATTTCTCTTTTACTTTCCATCTGAGAATGTGGTGGTCAGGGTGTTACGGGAAGGGAAGCATGGTTGGAATGGGGGTAAAATATTATTAGACGTTTGGCATCTGGCAGCTAGGTGCCGGTGGAAGGAAAAGGTGAGGAGGAGATAAGAGTTGTGGTTTGTGGGTTGCATGTTCATTTGTGAGGCAGGAAAACCTTTGAGTTGATAGGGGATTGATGTGGAGGGCTTATCGATTTTGAAACACCAGATCCGAGTTCCATGGAATGGGTGTGGTTCAAGGTGAAACGACCGAAGTTGGCTCCGGATGCTGTTTGGGTGGAAGACAGCATGTTAGCATACCATATTCAGCTCTGCAAGCATGTATTACCTGCTGCGATTCTAATTGCTATGTTGGACAACAAGATGATCGAGTGGAAGAGGAAGGTTGAGGCTGACAGGGGCGGAACCGGTGGGGGAGGGGACAGGCAAGAACTTGGGGGAAAATCAAAATCAAAATCAAAATTTGAAGTGTACAAGAGGATGTCAGATGGAGGGTGCATGTGAGATCATGATGTCTACTCAAGGGAAGGAGGACGACGACGGTTCAAAAGGGCCGAATCAGGAGCAAAAGGCTGTGGTGGTGAACCGATCCTTCTTCAAAAGGTCGGACCGGAGGAGGGAAGCACATGCCAAAAGAAATGAAGTGGATGAACAGAAGGAAGTGGGGGACCAACCCGACCGTCCTCGCAGTAGAGGCCCATGAATTCGTGGACGTTGTTTTGGGCCAAGCCCACGTGACCGCTCGCTTATGAAAATTCCAAGGGTTTCACCCAGGCCCAGTCACAACCAGGGGGCCCATCATTTATCAGGACAGAATACTTATAAGGCTTCGAAAACGATTCCAAACAATGGGAAAAATGCTCCGTCCCAGAAGAAGTCAATGTTCCAAGGAGGGGACACCACCGCCCAGGAAGGGGTTGAGAGGAACTCTCGCGGTCGTCAGAATCAAACGCAGTAGAGGAAGATGGGAGAGTTTAATGAAGACATAGATCTCGATTTGAAGAATCCGGCCTCGAAGACTCTGAAAGGAATAGTAATTCGAGACGCTAGGGAGAGCCATTACACAGGAAAGCAACCATCTTACTCAGGGAAAGGGAAGGAAGCTTTGAAGGTGCCATCGAAATCAAGTGAGGAAGAAGAATTTATGTGGAGGGAAGGGGGAGGAGTAGAAGCAGGGTAGTCGAATTTGGTCGTAGAGGGTTCGGGAGACATGTGCAGCAAGACTAGATCAAGGGCAGGTTCTCATTTGACAGGAAGTGGGGGATTAGAAGATGATAGTAGAAATGAGGTCAGGGGGTATCAAAATTATGGGGAGTTTGGGGGAACAAGAAGACGATGGGGAGACTACACTACGGAAGAATCCTTGGTGGAGTATGGGGGAGAGGGCAACAATGTTCAGGAACTGGATGAAGACGAGATTTTAAACGATGTAGACCCGCTATTAATGCTACCTCCTCTATATCAATCGGATTGGGTCCTTAAAAAGGTCGTTGAGGTTAAAAGAAGAATGGACTATGCATTCAAGGGAATGGAACAATGCGTTAATAATTTCTTCTGGGAGATTGAATGTAGAAGGAGTTAAAGCCCGAGAAGATCGAAGACCATGAGCCGAAATTCAGCAGGGGGAAGGCGGAATAGGGAATTAAAGAATTTGCAGTCATCCATTAATTATGATAGGGAAAAAATGGGAGAAATAGGACAAGGGGGCGCAAGGGAGGAAGGCAATCTAATTCTTATGATGAAGATCAACATATGTTCTTGGAATATAAAGGGTGTGGGGAGGAAAAAATGTGGTAAGTTAGGGATATGCTCAGGAGGTGGAAGGTGAATCTGTTTACCCTTCAGGAGACGAAAGCCCAGTATATTGATAGAAGTATGATGTTGGACTTATGCTGTAGAAGGAGGTTCGAGTTCGTTCATAAACCTACAATGGGTCAGTTAGGGGGAATTTTGGTGGCTTAGGATTCTAATATCCTGGAGGTTATTGATTCAGTAATTGGGGATTATTCCATTACAATTAAGTGTAAAAATAAGGAGGAGGATTTGGTTTGGGCTTTTTTAGGGGTTTACGGCCCATGCGATCAATCTAATTTTCCGAGGCTAAGGGAGGAGTTGAGTAAGTCCAAGTTATATGGCAAGTTCCTTGGTGTGCAAGGGGGATGTTAATGCTATCAGATTTCCAGAAGAGAGGTTGGGTGCCTGGAGATTGTCCAATCACATGAGAAGCTTCAACAGCTTTATCGAGGACCTCGAGTTGGTGGAATTACCTTTGAGGGGTGCTTCATTTACCTGGACTAATAATTAGAATAGGAGGGTAAGCGGTTAGTTAGATCGTTTCCTGCTTTCTGCAGAGTGGTTGGACCTTGCCCCGATGTTCATTAAGGAGGCCCTTCCTTGTTCAGTCATACCGATTATTCTTCGGCCTTTTTGTGTCATCTATTCCTTGCCTATTTCAGTTTGAGCTTATGTGGTTGGAAGTTTCGGGTTTTGTTGAAAAGGTGAAACAGTGGTGGAAAGAGTGTGTGGTGGCAGGTTCGGCTAGCTTTAGAATGGCTCAAAAGTTGAAGTTTCTTAAGGAGAGAATCTTAAAGTGGAAAAAAGAAAAGTTTGGGGGAATTCAATCCAGAAAAGTAAATTGTTTACATAAGATTGATTCTTTGAAGACAAGAGAAATGGAAAGGGGTCTTGAGGAGGAGAAGATTGATCTGATGAGTGCTGAATAGGAATACAAAAGAATTCTCAGAATGGAGGAGATCTCTAGGAGTTAGAAATCCAAGGTTTCGTGGCTCAAAGAGGGGGACCGGAATTCCAAATATTTTCATAAGATGGCTAGCTAGAGAGGGTCTGTTAATTCTATGAATAAACTCAAAGTTGATGGTGAGTGGGTGTATGACCAAGAGCAGATTCGAGATGTCACAAAGAGTTATTACACTAACTTGTATACTTGTATACTAATCCATTCCCAGTGCAGCTAGTTCTCGAGGAGTTGCTTTTGATCGCGTAAGTGTTGAGCAGTGCAGGTGGATGGAGAGACTTTTTTCTAGGGAGGAGAGTCTAGAGGCCTTGAATGGCATGGAGGAGGACAAGGCACCAGGTCCGGACGAGTTTCTGATCAAGTTCCTCATTGTTTGTTGGGGAGGGGTGGGAAATGATGTATTAGATGTCGAAATTCCATTCCAATGACCAATGGCGTAAGAGCTTGAGTGCGACCTTCATTTCTCTTATCCCTAAGAAGAAAGAGGAGGTTGAGCTTAAAGATTTTAGACCCATTAGTTTGGTGGGGTGCAACTACTAAGTGTTGGCCAAGACTTTGGCTAATCGTCTAAGTCTGCCTTAGTGGACGTTATTTCTGAGTCGCGGCATGCTTTTTTTCATGGCAGACAAATGACGGATTGCTTGCTATTGGCAAATGAAAATATTGATGCTATGATGAAAGGAAGTTGGTAAGAGGTAGCCTGTAAGGTAGATATGGAGAAAGCATATGATCACGTCAACTGGGGCTATGTAGATTAGGTTTGGACCAAATGGGCTTTGGAGTCAAATGGAGGAATTTGATTAAGATTTGCATATCATTTCCGTCATTCTCGATCCTGGTGAATGGCTCCCCTAAAGGTTTTTTTAAGGGAAGTCGTGGTCTCAGACAAGGCGACCTGTTATCTCCCTATTTGTTCATTATGGTAGCAGATCTTTTGGGGCGAATGGTAGCCAAGGCAGAAATGGTGAACCTTGTGCATGGTTTTCCTCTTTAGGAAGGTATGTCGGTGCCTTTTATTCAGTTTGCGAATGAATCTATTTTCATAGTGAAGGCGAATTTGGAAGACCTGCAAAATTTGAGATGTTGTTGTTAATTATGGAAACAGCAACAAGCTCAAAAGTGAATTGGAGTAAATCCACTTTAAGCCCTACAGGTCATATCTCCAATATTGAGAATTTGGCAGCAGTGCTCGATTGTAAGGTAGCTTCCTTGCCGATTACTTATCTTGGTCTCCCTCTCGAGGTGAAGTCTTCCTCTTCAATTATCTGGAATCCGGTCATTGAGAGATTAAGTAGAAAGCTATCTGGGTGGCAAGGTCAGTATCTCTCAAGAGGGGGGAAATCGATCTTAATCGAAAATGTTCTCGCTAGCATGCCCATCTACTTTTTGTCATTGTTTCAAGCTCCTAAAATGGTCATTAATCAAACGGAGACTCCTAAGGGACTTCCCTAAAATGGTCATTAATCAAACGGAGACTCCTAAGGGACTTCTTGTGGGGATTTTCCAAGGAGAAGAGGAAGATCCATTGGGTTAGTTGAAAGGATATTTGCAAGCCTACGGCGCAAGGAGGTTTGGGTATTCAATCTTTGTTAGGTACCAATAGAGTTTTACTCAATAAATGGTTATGGAGATTTGGTGTGGAGAATGACGCTATTTGGAGACAGCTTGTGGCAGCCAAATATAAGGAGGCGTTGCATGGGTAAGTTAGTGGTTATCTGGAAGGGGTTAGGGGGTGTGGAGTGTGGATGAATATCTATAAAGGAATTGATGGATTTCTTTTTTGTATCTGATTCAAAATCAATAATGGTGAGAGGGTCCGTTTTTGGCATGATCCTTGGTGTGATGGTGAAATGTTAGCTAGTCTTTTCCCAAACTATTACAACCCTGTGGAAAACAAATGGGGGACGATGAAAGACCATATGATTAGATCAAGGGTGTTTCATTCCTGGAATATTCAACCAAGAATATGCCTAAATGATTGGGAGATCGAGGAGATGGGGAGGTTATTGGCGTTGTTGGATAGTTACCATCTTGGGGAGATGGATATGTCAGATGAAATGATTTGGAGCTTGGGTAAAGACAAAGGTTTTTCAGTCAGATCTATGTATGAGGCTCTTAACCGGTCTATTTGGGTTTCGTTTCTTGTTGAATGTGTGTGGAATTCTAAAATCCAGACCAAAGCTGCAGTTCTTTTGTGGGAGCTATGGTGGAATAGGATTCCAACAATCGATAATTTAGTTAGGAGATGATTGGTTCTCCCAAATAGGACTTGCTTGTGTGAAATTGATCCAGAATCAGCTGATCACCTATTCTTGCATTGTTCTTGGTCCACTCTGTTTTGGAACTATTTCATCTGGAAACTTGGGATCTATTGGGTCCATCCTTCGTCGATGAGAGATCTTCTATCTTGTTGGTCGAAGCAAGCTTTTCATGGAGAGAGGAATATGTGTAGGGAGGTGTGGTTGATGGTGTCAACTGCTATATGTGGGGCTATTTGGGAGGAGCGGAATAGGAGAATTTTTTACAAGGTTATGAAGGAATTCCACAATACTCTTGATGATATTCTTACTAGAATTTATGGCTAGCTGTTCTTAGTGCAATCAAGGGAGGCTCCTCCGTTCAGTGCTTGGATTTTCAATTAGGAGTCCTTCTTGTCTTAGGCCTTGTGGGCCCTTGTTGGTTTGATCCTTCTTTTTTTTCTTTTTTTTCTTTTTTGTTTGACTTTGTTTGAGCATTTCTCATGTTGTATCTCTCCTTTTCTCTTTTTTAATAAAATTACCTTACTCTCTTCAAAAAATATATATATAATTTAATTACAAATCTCTTTAGTTAATTTCTTAGTGGTCAAGGATTTTTTAGGATTAGTAATAGAGTTTTGTTTATATATAAGGAAAAAATGTAGTGATATAATACAGAGATTATAAGTTTTATTGAATGAATGAAAGTCTATTTTTGTTGGAGGCTTCAACCATGTGAACCCAGGGTGATCCCAGGTAAGTGCTTCTCCTTCTCTCTTGACCTTCTCCTCCTTATTCTTCTATCTCTTTCTTCTCTATTGATCTTCTATCATATTAATCTATTAGTTCTATTGAATTTTTATGAATTTCTTCATAGATGATTCCCAAGGTAATCTTAATAAACTTTTCCTTTGTTATTTCAATCATATAAACATCTCAAAGCCTTTCTCTTTTCCTGCAGTCACCCTTACTTTGCTTTTCATTCACTAAATATTTTCCTTTAAAAATCCCATAAACTTTATTTATTTCATTAAATTAGAACCCTACTATTCAACCCACCAGTAGTCCTTGTAGTTTAATCCTAGATTCTTTAAATCCCTAGGCTGTCCTACATCAATAGGCTTACTGTTACTGATCAAATCATACCAGCAAACTCTGCTTCTGTCAAGCCGGGGAAATTCTGAACAAACTGGTTCAAACATTTCAACACCTGATAGTGAAAATTCATAACATCAGATGATTTATAGCCAAAATATTTATCGACAGAATGATATGAGATTTTTGGCATATTGAAACAAATGACTTACCTCCATCCTAATGCTCCAGTCCTCAGGATCTTCAGACCTCACTGGAGGGTGTAAGATAATGGCAAACTGTTCCATCCATGATTTAAGCATTGGCATCATCAAAGCACTAGTTTCTGCCTGAACAAATAAATCATAGCTTAGTAATTTAAGACTAAAACCCGCCAAATCCAACCCAATACCAGAATTATAATCCAAAAAAACGATGTCCAAAATAGATTACACACATGGTACCTTATATACACCACTCATTACCCCCAGCATGGAAGTGCAAGAGTGAACTATCGAAAGAGCCTTTGTACGCAAAGGTTTGTCATAGATCTGCACAATGAAGTTCAGTATTATTAAATGAATATGTAGTTAAAAAAACAAAACAAAAAAAAGGATAAAATTGAAAAGGCTATCAGGATTAAGTTAATACAAGTGGTAAAAAAAGATAGAGCAGAATCCCTTTTTCAGAAAAAAGCAAAAGAAGTCAGGTGAAAAAAGTAGACAGAGAACTTGCCATAGGCCACCAGAGTTAGAAGTGGCTCTTGACATAGTTGGAAATACTGTTCTCAGAAGTTTTATATGAAAAGGTGTGTTTTGAGAGATTTGGAAATTTTTGTTTTGCTCACTTTTATTTGATTTGTATACATTAATATCTCATGAGATTTGCAGAATATTTTGAAAGATATTGAAAAAGGTCAATTCATCTTACGACATGTTTGTTTCTATGTTCTTTGAAGCATCCGCATTTTTCCTCTATCTCTCTCTCTCATACATATATGCATACACACATACATACATACATACATACATACATACATGAGAGAGAGATCATCTCGGATTATAGTGCTTATGATTGTGAAACAACAAAAAGAAAAAAAGAAAGACATAAATAATAACCTGGGGAGATGATACAATTGTATGCAAACATGGGAACAAAATAGGTACTAAAGTTGGCACCACTGTATCATCCAAATCACATGAGAGAAGAGCCAAGCATCTTAGACCTCCACGCACTGCACAAATTTAAAATATTGATTCAATTGTATGTACAACAAAATATATAAGACACTCAGCCAAGTGAAAAAGTGCTTAGTCGACCCAAGTAGGTTGAATGGTTCCAAATCAATAATGAAGAGCAATTTAAACTCTCGAATATTTTCTTCATAAAACTCACAAGTGGATCTTTGAGCCAAGCAACTTAGGAAAAAGAGAAAAATAAAATAAAAAAGCAGAAAGAAAACCAAATTAATGCTCAATTCAGTCTTCCAAATAATCTAGACACTCGTAAGGTTTTGGAAAACCCACATACTCCACTGAGGCTAAAACAAAAAGGACTGAAGCAACTATTGGATAAATTAGCATAAAAATCTTCCAAGCCATCAAAATCGAATACGATATGTAATACATGGAACCCAACAAAGCACATTAAGCTTATAAAGGATCAAGTAAATTATGAATCTATTAAAGGTTTTACCTCCATTCATATTGTTCCGGTCACCAACCAGCTTCAAGAGAAACGGTAACAAGTCAGGCCACTCCTCTGGCCAATCATAGTGCGCAACTGACGCTACAGCCATTCCAACCGCTGTGCAGATTTTTCCATGAGGGTCATCCAATGACAAAAGAAGAAGTTGACGTATAACTGCCTGACATTGTGACTTTGATAGAATAAATAACATTGTAACGAGGAAAATTGAAGGAAAGAGAAAAAAAAAGGTAGCATCTGAAAAAGAAATCAAGATATACCTTTTTTACTTTGGTCTAGTTTTAGAAAATTAAAAGCAATTTGAGAAGCCCAAAAAAATGTCTCGATAGTGAATTGTGAAGAAAAAGCAATCAAAGTCAACAAAGCAGCGAATCATACATCTCAAAGTCAGCAACTGTAAACCTTCAAAAACTAATGTATGAAAGAATAGACAAATTTCTGATGAAATATAGAAACATAAGAAAGATGAGAGACAGAAATTTATTTTTTTATAAACAAAAAAAAATGACAGCCTTTCATGAAATATTGCTCCACTATTTGCAATACTAATATATTAAACGAAAAGAAATTACACTTATAACAAAATGAACCATGCACCCTAGAAATTCCAAGTATAGGAAAAAGAAATAACACCATGCATGCTCAGAAATTAAGCTTTTCTAGGCATCACAATCTAAGCTTTTTCATGAGACTAGAGGCATAATGCACCAACACTTCGATTAAAGCAGGCCTTCACAATTAGTTTCAATAGCTTTGGCTTTTCAAAATATTCACTGATTTCTGCAACGACACTTATTCACAATAAAGATGGCAAATAGAAAATAAGAATCTAAAAGAAACCTATTACAAAGTAGGATGAGCACATCCTTGCACACAATATGCCACGAAAGATGTTTGGTGTAAATATCAAAACTTCTGAAGCAACAAGTAAAACAGTGTAAGGGTATTAGTTCAAGCAACATTCTGAAATATCAATCAAACCTTTTCTTCACTTGAAACAACAGGATGTTCAAAAGTCTCTTCATCTTCCTGCCAGTGTTTTTTTATGAACTGCTTTAGGATGACTGCTGCTAAGTAAAAATATGTCAAGTCTTACAAGGCAAAATTTTCTTGCAATTAAAACATATGAAAAGCAGTAATATGTGGTGGACATGCAAGCTCTTATAGTTTTTATATAATGAAAAAAAAAAACCAAATATGACAGATAACATCAAATGTGAAGAAAGGATATCTGACGTAATCCCAATGGTAGCTCTTTGTTTACAGCAACCTTGGATAAAGCACCTCCAAAACCTTCAGACCAACAAACAATTCACTAGTTGGTATTAGTTGTTATGTAGTTCAAAATGCATAACAAAATGCAACAAGAGATAACAAGCATGAACAAATACACCATCACATTGTTCTTTGTTCATCAATACAAGGAATTACAAACAAGGTATAGGGTATCAGGGTGGACACTCCACATGCCATAAAATAATATGAGAAGGAAACCTACTCATGTGCACAAATACAGAGAAACAGATAGCCCAACCGGTCAAGAGCGCAGAGGAATTTCAATTACCGAGTGAGTTTTGTCCAAGTCACAACAAGAAAGATAAATGGTTCTAAACTAGAAAAAATTCAGGTAGGTTTACGGTCAAGTCTTTTATGCAGTTTTGGACAAGGTTCAAAATGTCGTATCGGTGGAAATGTCAATTGGGCCAAAATATGACATAAGTTGGAAATGTTAGAAAGAAATATTGTAAAAATCATGGAAACTTAGAAAGCATATTCTAATCTAACTAGATAAACATAAGGTAACGATTCATTAGGAATGATAGCTTATTTTAATACGTTTATATTATAAAATTCTTAATAACTACACATGCATTTATTAGAATATTGGTACATAATTGTTGATAAACATTATAATCTAGTTAGATAAACGTAAGGAAACAAGTAGATTTTTTTTTTTTTTGGGCTAATTAAGAGAACGAGTGGATTCTCTTCCTTTCCTTCTCCTTCCTCTTCTCCCTCCTTTTACTTTCTTTGAAATTTATTGTTTTTCATTTTTTTAGCATAACAACACAATGTCAAGATTAGGCAATGACACACTACGGAAGGAGAATATTTGTCCAACAAGTCGACATTGTACTTGTACATCATGTCAACCAAAAATTGAAATTTTATAATGTAGTTAATGTTCCGTGTCGGTGAAGGTAATATGTCGTGCCAGTCCTGGTAGACATGGACATATGTCGAGCGACATTTAAAACATTTTGAGACATTTGATACCATGGTTATGGATAACACCATAGATGTTTCTTTTCCCCACAAGGGTATTTAGGTTCCGAGCATCCATTAAAGGTGGCATTTTTCACGAAGGAATACTTTTCTGGATAAAATTTTTACTTTGGATCACTTACAGAATAGAAGTTTAAGTTTAGCCAATAGGTGTGCTTTGTGTATGAAGTGTGGTTCACAATATTTGGGTGTTCCTTCTCTCTCATCTCAATGTCTCGTGGATCTTTCCATCTAGATTTAGAGATCTAATCTTCGGTTGGTGGATAAGAACTTGAAGGTTGTTCCTAATAACATTAAGAGTTATCTCCCAAGGGCTCTTTGTTGCTATACGTGGAAGAAAAGAAACAAAAGAATTTTTAGGATGGCTGATAAGCACTCGTCTCAAGAGGGGGCCACAGTTTACTACACACTTCTTGAATAGGTCTCAATTAGAAATGATTTTAATGGAGTGTGGTATTCTACTTGGGTGTTTATTTTGTGCTCTTTTTTCTGTATTCTTGTTTCCTCTTTCCTTTATTCACCAGCTTAGAGAATTTGTTTTTTATACATTTGGTTAACATTCCAAACAAAAAAAACCATCAAACATTTAAATTCCTTCATCCTTATAAACCTTCAAACAATGAAAAATATAAATATAAATTTCCTATAAAAAATCAAACAATTTCTTCATGGGATTTTTTAAGTTCATAAAAAGGGAGGTGTGAGATTTATATCTTGAAAGACTTTTTGACCGAAAATTTCGTTGAGATTTAGGTTATCTCAAGATTCTCATGACATAATAAAATTCTCTCAAAAGATCATCATAAAATCATGAAATCCTCATAAAGTACATAATATTTCAAGTAAGATAAGGTATTAAGTAAAAAAGTAATTTATATATAAGTTATTCTAACTGTCTTCATCTTAGTCAAGCTCTATGATGCAGAATGGCGTAGAGGCCATCTGAAAATCCTGTGGGTTATGCGCCCAAATCTAAAACCAAATTGGACCCAGAATTTAGAAAATCAGAAAGTGTCTACTTGTTTACCTAAGTAATTTCCACCCATAGAAAAATAGATTACACTAATCAAAACGAGCTGATAATTGGTAGAAAACTACGAAACTGAATAAAGAACAATGCCAACAGATAAGTCTTAGTATATAAAAACTTCAAGACTCAGGTCAGTCTCTGGTAACTCAGCAAAAAAGCAACAAAAGGACTTAAAAAGTAAGAAAGACAACTCAAAATGTGACTAAATAGGGAGGTAAATAACAACCCAGAAAATATCAAGTGATTTGGACAAGTAAAAATGACGTAAACTTACAGAACTCAGGTTGCTGTCTAAAATCAAAGCATCAATCAGAGTTTATCAGAGAGTAGAGCCACAGGATTGACTTCGGTTTACCAATCAATGCCTTCTAAGAACCAATAACAGTTCCAACAATAATAAGATAACCAATCACAAGAATTCAGTCTTGATCAACCACAAATGACCCAAAACTTGGAGAGTCCAGGATATCTTTGTAACAAAAAAATAAATAGAAGGAAAAAAAAAGGAAAGAGATGAAGATGGTAACAGTCCCAGACGTGTCACCACTTCCCACTGCCCAGCTGTGTTAACAGGGGAAGCCTAGCCTCAACCCTAGGAGAAAGAGAAAGCCCAGCTGTCAACCCTAGGAGAAGAAAACTCTCTTCATTCTTTCAAACACATGGGGTGGGGTGTTTAAGTAGGTTATGCATGGGTGCATCTTTAGCAACTAGACCTTGATAAAATTTAGTAAAACTACTAACTTTAAAAAAGAAAATTAATAGTAGAAAAGACTTCAAGAAAACTTCTAATAACCCCAAGACTTACTCAAAATGGAACTAAATAAACATATTACTAAGACTTCCTAAAAACATATCAAATACAACTTACTAAAAACTCTACTCCCATCACATACTGATATTCCTTCAGTAATTTGGTCAAAACTTTTGCAACACACATCAAATTTGTGAAATCTTAGTCGTTTGAAAGGTAACTAAATAACCTTTCTAAAGACACCAAAATAGTCAAAATGGCAAAATTTGACCATGGAAAATTAAGGCTAAAAATAAGTAATAGGATTACAACCATGGTTCAAAATCTTACGCAAGACGTATCGGTATCGAAAGCATATGACACGAAAGGGTCATGTTCAGTAAAAAAACATGCCATGTACAAGATCTCCCGAGACGTCTCGCGTCTCACACACCCATCTCG